>WHPZ01581935.1:5886-16106 GCA_016617965.1 Macrosiphum rosae
TAGTTTAAAATTAATAACTTACAGCTTTATATTTTGAACCACTAGCAATCGCTACTAAATCATGTTCAGATATATTATCAGCAGCCAACACAGCTGCTACGTCAATCCCATTAATTATTTTTTTAAGATTTTCTTTGAAAGTCTCGATTGATCTGATATTTAAAAGACTGAATTTAACATCTGGGTAATTAGTGGATATTAATGTTTTTAAATCATTTATTTGTTTCTTTGTCAGTTTGTCTTCAGAATTTTTTAAAACAAGTGCAAAAACTTCATTTGATGCATTTGGTATGTACTTTGTCCAGTTTGAAATCTGTAAATTATAATTGAATGCACAAATAAATTTATGAGCATATATATTTATGTACGATAGTTACAATTGTAACCATAAATTATTATTTGTATTTTTTATTTTATAAGGATAAAATATGTTTCAAAAAATGTAATGAAATAAAACTTTTGCGTCATTGTATGCATCAATCAACATTATGAGTGACTGCTAACAATGTAATGCAATATTTATTGGTTTATTTGCATGCAAATTAGGAGTTAAACTTAGCATTGGAATATTTGCCAATAGATAACAGTGTTGGCAACAATAACAATAACAGACACAATTTATTTTAGTGATTTCTTGATTAATACATTAATGCATGTACTCAATAAGTATCGATTAGATGTTTATTAAAATCAAAATATAATTGGGCAATATATTGTCATAAAAAAGGCTAAAATCTAAAATTGTAATTTGTTTTGTTCGATTATAAAGGTTGACTTTTTTATTAGGAATAAATGGAGTGGTAATGGTGGTAAAATAAGAGTGTTCTCTAAATTAGTGAAAGCATAAATGCAATAAGGGGAAAATATACATTTTGGATTATCACTTTTACAAGGCTTGAAACAACTTTATACATTTTATCTTTGCGCCTACCAGTGTTAATGTTATTACTTATTATATTCAATGCTTTTTTTAGGTAATAATAGTTTAGTTGATTCAGTGCGGTTTTTGGTGTATTATAGCGAGTATTTTATAGTATATTTTATACTGAAGAATCCATAATTTAAACCATAGTTATCTATATACATATATAAAGCTATTATAATATGTCTGTTTGTTTATCCTTTATGCATTCCTACTCTATTCACCCGATCGCCATGAAACTGTGGTGGCTTTAGGCACCCCAAGAAGAAAGGTTTCTATTACAAACAAAATCGGTCAAAAAAATCTTATACATCATACATGTGTATGATAAGATTTGTAATGTAACAGAAACCTTTACAACAATACTGTTAACAAACTTTAAATTAAAACAATGTAATATGCCTTGCACACAAAAAGTATCGATTGTTCGGTCTACGCCGCAAGTAGGGAAAAAAGAGAAAACTCGAGCCTCTCAATAGCATGAGGAAAATTAAGAAATATTGGTTGCTGCTCAAGAATGCAGTGCACAAAGCTCGTTTGAAAAAAAATTTGAAACATTTTAGTCAGAAATTATACACTTACATATGTACCTTGCGGAGTTTGCTTATACTGCTCGCATAATCACAGGCGAGTTGGTGTGTGCTTACAATATTTGGCACAGAAAAGACAAGACGGGATTAATATTATATAATCGAACGTGTTCTGACTGATTCACAGCTGATCAATTTAGAGCCTAAGTTATGATAGGTAAACTTAAAGTTTTCACGGTACCTTCGTACCATCATGTGTGCACAAAGAAAAGATTTCACAGGTTTCACATATTAAAATGATCCTTGCACAATCATTATGAGATTCACAATGGCCGATGGAAATTGAAAATTTTACAAAAAATGTGTTACAATTTATAACAGAAATACAGAATAGTAGAACATTTTTAAGCTTTGATTATTGTTACATCAAATATTAAATAACAAATTGAACAAAGTTTGAATCATACAAGAGTTGGCATTTTGAACGGGCAACAAAGTGCACAGGGTTAGCAAGTAACTTATAATTTATAAATAATAAATAATAATTATGTTAGTGGATTTTTTTTTATCTATAAAATCATAATAATATTTTTATCTTTTAATAATTATTTATTACATGTAAAATCACTGAATTAAATATTTTTTTTCTGAAAATCATCATTCTCGTGGAGCTGATGCTGATCTAATAAGGTATAGGAACAAAAAAATGATTTCTAACAAATAACCTTTTGAACAGATCATTTTTTGAATACATGAACTTTTTGGGAGATAGCAGAATATTTTTAAAGAAAATAATGAAGAAATATGTTAGTTTTATTGAAATATTACTTTTGTACTACGCCCAATATCTGGTTTATCACTACCATATGTGACCATTGCTTCCTCATACGATAATCGAGGAAATGGTATTTTGATTTTACCCAATTCCGATGGCCAAACAAATGATAATAATTCTTCAATGAGTAACATTACTCCATCTTGGTTGGTAAATGACATTTCAATATCCAGCTGAAAAAATATGTTAATGCATAAGTTTATAACTTATAACTAGGGCAGAGAACGTATAGCCCTACAACATACATTAAGAATATATTCTAGCTTAAGCTAATCAGCTAATAAGCTAATAAGCAAAATTCAATATTTTTTAAATTAAATATTAAATAATAGCTTCTAAAATTATAGTTACGTTACATAAGAAACTGACAATACTCAAGTCGGTAAGAGTATACAGTCAAATATTTAATCAACCTGCAGCCATCACAACAGTTTGTGGAGGATTTTAAATAATCAAATGGTATAAGAACTGTTTATCCTTTGGTAAACTTTATTTAAATTTATCGCAAAGCGTATAAATAGCCTAACAAAATAAATACACTTCAAAAACAATACAAATTAATTATATAGGTAAACTAAATATGTCTCAAAAGGCAAAAAATACATTATATACAAAATATTGCAACATAAAATTATAGGGTTGGCTTAGTCGGTTAATGGAACAAATATGTTTCTGGCTGATCGTTGGTTTTTAAGACTGTGCAAAACAAATATGTAAATGCTAGAAGTACTCTGCCTTACTTATAAGTTATAATGCAAACAATATATAATTATTAATTTATTGACTTATGTTTACTTGGGTAAATTCTGGCTGTCTGTCAGATTTGGCACCTTCATCCCGGTAGCATTTTGCTACTTGAAAATATCTATCCATGGAACCGACCATCAACATTTGTTTTAATTGCTGAGGGCTTTGTACCAACGAATAACATTTTCCTTTTTCGTGAGTTGGTACAATGAACTCTTGTGCACCCTAAAAATAACAATTGACCTATTAAAATAAATGTAAATAAATTATTTAAATAATAATTACACCATGAGTCTTTTTGAATAATGTAGGAGTTTCGACTTCAACAAACTCTCGGTGATAAATCAAAAACTCTCTCATTTTCATCAACAACTTTGATCTTAGGCGCAAATTATATTGCATCTCAGGATATCTCAAATCCACATAACGATATTTTAATCTTAAAGATTCATTTGCCTGCAATAAAAATTATATTTTTATTAAAAACAAATTTTAAGAGCCCGTCACTCCAGCATAATATATTGTCTTTACTTTTTGTCTTACATATAGACAACATGATCATTTGTGTTCAGTCATTTCAATATTGTGTGGTTAGCTTTATACTAGAGTGCATTGACCTATTACGAAACGTAAAAGTAAGATGTATGTTATCCGGTTGGTTTTTTACAATATTCTTAAGTGAGTTACAAACATTTACAAATACTCTTAACAGTCATACTATAGTCTGGACAGCAAGAGAGCGCAACTAGGCGGTGACCAAAATACATCGTAGTTCACGCAAGACCAGTGGCGGCACCGTCCGCATGGTGGGATAAATTAGACCTCACGCTGTCAATTGGATGTATGACAAAGTTGCACTCTTTAGATAGACAAACTGCAGGGTTGGTAATATTTGTGTATAAAACGTTTTATACGTTACACGTATTATACCCCACGTATAAAACGTATAAAACTAATTAACGCCTAAGACATACTAAATTTCCTTAAATTTAGAATAAAATTAAAAACAATACAAATTAATTTTTTTAAATTATAAGTTATAACAAAAATATATATTATTTTATTAATATAAAAAATTATCACAAATGTTTTTTTTGTTATTATAAAATAATAAATATAAAATATTTAATATTAATATTAAAGTAGCTTATTAATACAGAATAAAGATGAACTAAATGGTACTTAGTAACTAATATAAAAATTGTCACAAATGTCTTTTTTGTTAAAATAATATAAATTATAAATATAAATTAATAAGTAATAACCGTGGTACAATTAATAATTATATCAGTTATAAGTTTATAACTTATAACCACACTGAAATATAAAATGATGATTAAGATCTTATCTTTATTCTTTACTGTACCTACATATCAGTTGTTAATTGTTATGATTCTATGCCTTTAATTACCACTTATCAATATCAAATGTATTATCAATTGACAATTATTATTTATTATCATCCATTAATAAATTATAACTTGAATAGGTACTTGATAATAGTTGTTCAATGCAGCAAAAAATAAAAAAAAACATTTATACATTATAAAACGTATAAAACTAAGGGCCGTTCTTACAATGTCCGGTAAAGTGTTGGTTAACGCTAACCGACTGATAACAGATTTTATTACCGGCAGAATTTGGCCAGTTGAGTATCGGTTAACTTTAACCGGACATTGTAAGAACGGTCCTAAGTAGTTTTATACTGTAAGTTTTATACGTTTTATACGCACGTATAATATGTGTTTTATACTCTACTGTATTATCGTTCCAACCCTGAGACAAAGTATAGTTTAAAAATTAAAATATTCTAAATAGCCATAAAGAGACCAGATGATGTTCTTACTTTTGATTAAAGTAATTGATTAGGTTAATTCACTCAAATATTCAAGCCAACAACACAATATTGGAACTGCTGAACAATAATATTGCTATGTTATGTATTAGTAAGACGAAGACAACACATGCATAAATTATGTTCTATGAACTAAAATTGTAGTGTTTACCTTATTAAATTTCCGTAATTGAAATGGTAGTTTGGTGTCGACCGCATTAAGTAATAGTAGTTGATCAACGATTACTTCTATCATTCCTGTCGATTGATCCTATAGTGAAATACAAGATATATGTAAATACTTACACACCTTTTTGATAAATATAACTCACTTTGTTTATTTCCTCAACAGGCCTTAATTTTACGCTACCATAACACATCAAAACTGATTCCAGAGGTATTTTTTTAATAAAATTATTTAATTCTGTGCCTAATTTAAATTAAAGTAATTAATTGGTCGATAAAGTTACAGAAATAATTAAGAAAAAACAATAATAATACTTGCGTTTTCAGGAATAATGAGTTGCGTTGAACCATAGCCATCCCTTAAAATTATAAAGCGATTCAATCGTACATATTCTAACCATCCACAAAGAATAACCGATTTTCCACAGTCTTCATTTCTTAGTTGGTCACACGTGTGAGTACGAGAGGTATATAAATTAACATTTGAAAAGTCTATGGATAAAATTATAATGGTAAATATTAAATTACACTTCTCATCAAAATATTGAGACAATTTAAAGATGCTTTATAATCATAGACCTTATATTAATGGATGGAACATAGTGGTAGCTCCCACGGTAGACGTGGGTAACACTGATTGTGTTGTTCCATACTTCTGTACATATAAGTAGTACAAAGATTATGACTATGCACAAAATTGAATAAAATAAAATAAAAGCAGCATAAATATGTGTTTATCGTATTATATCATGATTCATGAGTATTTTTTTTTATTACAAGTCACAAACAAATTTATATATTAATTATGATTAAATTTGTGTTGGGCCTTATTACTAACTTGTTGGGTTTTGGATTTCAAAGTTTTCATTATATTGACTTATAAATATAATATTTGCCATTACTGTCCCCGCCAGCCTTATATGCTCCATCTATGGTTAGTATAAGGTTTATGATTATAATAGTATACTGCTTACTGTGCAATCCAGACACATATTTATGTTCTTTTACAATTTCTTTAATGTCTACAGTTTTTGCGACTGTAAATTTGTACCGTTTTGTGAGTATATTTTTCTTTATGTTTGCTGACAATATTTTCAAGTCACTTGACATTAAACTCTGTAAAGTAATCATAAATTAATTAAACACATAGTTACTGTCTAAACTATACTCTATTTGAGTTAAGAAACATACTAAGAGGCTGACTTTTACCTACTCAAGAGGGCGGGGGGGGCTGTTGGACCTAGAGTACAGGGGCCTGTGAAAATGAATTTATAATTTTTAAAATGTTGATAGGAATATTAATTTTACATTGAACAATATTTTATAGGGCAAACAAAAACATTTAGTAAAGAGGTCCTAAGTTTGATGTGGTGGGCCTGCTCGGGGCTGGGGCTTCACTATATAGCGAGCATATAGATAGAAATCTCTGTAGACGGTGGACTGTGTCTAACCGTCACAAGCTGTAATCTGGTCACTGGCGAATATGTTTCATATCATCCATAGAGTATACCATAAAGTACATAATAGTATAATACAATCATAACTTGCCTGGTTAATATATTTCTGCAGAAAGAGATTTGTTTTACCTCCAATCAAGTATTTTGTGTGATACATATTTCTTGAATAATTAATACGATTTATTCTGTTACACAAGTTGCGTTAACACAAGGTTCTGTCTGTAAAACAAACATGAGTATAAAAGATTAAAATTATTGTAACATTTTGTACATTCAGTACTGAAGTGACAAACACACCATTTTGGACGATTGGGATTGTACTGTAAACATTAAGTCAATTTTCTGAAGACAATGAAAGGCGAACTTCGGAAAAAAAAAATAATCATAATGTTTTGATAGAACATTTGCGGGTTTTATACATTTATTATTTTGCTATGTGAAGTGTTTTTGATAACATAATCTCAAATTATTATTCGTTATCAACGAAGATAACGTGGGGGCATAGACATCATGATTTATGTTCATTATGTTTTATGATCGTTGGAGGTGGGACTAATATTATTCTGTGATACAAATCAATGTTATACCCAATATTATTGTTCTTTATTTAGCAAGCATGGGCATAAAAGAGTTAAAAAGTTAAAGTTAATTTAACTTTTTAAAATTTAATATTCATTAACTTAATAAATAACGAGTCACTTTTAATCAAATCCAAGTTATTCGCTCGCATTAGATATTCAACCTAACACCTTTACCTATAAATAAAATGTTCCATGCGAAAACGTATTTTTAGTTTGGGGGGGGGCTGAGGAAACGGCATTTGAGGAAAATATTTTCTTCGGTTGTAAAGGATTTTTGAAAAATTTCGCGTAAGGTCATACAAATTTCGTATTAAATATCTGCATAGAAGTTTCACATAAATAAGAAGTGTTGGAAATGGGGAGGGGGTCTAGAAACTTTTCTATAGCCCCCTACACAAATTCTCGTATAACTTCGAAAAAAAATTTGTAAAATTTGAGGGTCTTATCGTACAATTTTGTACAAATTCCGTACTAAATATCGGCCAAAAAAAAATTGCAAAAACACAATATGGTGGGGGAAAGGGTCTGGGAAACATACGATGAGGATATTTCGGTCTTAGGTCTTTAAAATTGTAAATACTATGTTAAAGATCGGTAAGCAAATTCTTGACTTGTCTTGATATAATTATATTGTTAAAAGTAACAGTAAATAATAATAATTTATATAAAAAAATGAATAGTTTTAAATTTAAACTACCTATTCCTATTAGGTGAATAATTTATTCTGCAAAAAAACAATGTTTAGACCCGAGTGGGCCCCCGACCTAAACATAGACGGGGGCCCACAGGAAAAATCCCTGTGACGTCGCCTAAGAACCATCATGGCCAATCTCAAAAAATTCAAATATGCGTTTTATATATCATTAGATTCGTATTTTCGAGACGCTGGAGACCAAGTGATAAGTTTTGATGATTTTAAATTTTGTTCTGTTCTTTTTCCATAAACTACACTTTTGCTCTTCCAAAAATCACTTCATTAAATTTCCTATAAGTGTAAATAAGAATACTAGGTATACGAACCGTAGGTACCTACTCATATAGTGTTATAGTGTTTCGTAGAAATTAACAAATGTAAGTACCTAATATATAATTTCTTAAATTCAAGTTCATATTTTTCCGGGTGTTAACCATTTCAACTTAAGAGTGAAATTTAATGTTTATTAAATCTTAACTTATAGCTTTCTATATGTTGACTTGACTTAACTTAACTAACTAAAGTTAATTTTTGCCCACATTTGCAGAATGGGAGTATAGGAGTATATTTCATATAAAAACTTATTTTCAAAATTATGATATACCTACTGTAATATTAATACTTAATTTAAATATGAATAATGTATAAGGTACCTAGTACCTACGTATAACATATAGCACTTAATGTCATAATGGTAATATAGTTGTACAGCTCAACAGCTAAACAGCTTCATATTATATATATGTCACAATTAAAAAATGGATAAACATTATTGCAATTAATATTTATCGGCCCGGTAGACGGTAAAAATCGTGCATGAAACGTTAAAAAAATATCGGAGTACGGTACAATATTTTTTACAGTACCGGCGATTTATCACAGCAATGTGCGCATCTACGTCATGTAATTACATTCGTTTAGTTTTAAACTTTACCTCACAAAGATTATCGGCTCACCTACCGTTCACCGATCCGATAATATCGTATCAACGTGGTTTGTCTCATACAAAGCTATGAACTCAATTTTATCGTATAAAATATATTAGAATTTATGTCACTCAAACCTTGCTTATAATTCATCATAAAGTTGTTTTTTTTAACATATTTAAGTAGGTACTTCATGAATAAATAAAATGCAATTATATAAAATTATGCAAACAAAAAAATTTCAAACGGTATGATACTATATATATATAATACTATTATACTAAATTATATTATATAGTACATTTATTAAAATAGTTAAAATTATAAAATTTTAATAATTCACAAGTAAACAAATTTCTGACCACAACAATTTGGCGCCCCTAAAATACTGGCGCCCGGGGGAGTTGTACCCGAGCCCTCCAATAAATGCTGTCCTGCAAATATGTAAGCTACTTTGTTTGTAAAAACAGAATAAGTAACACTTACAATTAAACAACTGTCAACTACACTTTCAAATTTAGCATTAATAATTAAAAGAAAACCACTTTTCTAAACTAGAAAAAAAAAATAAAATAAAAAACAATAAAATATTTATAACTGCCAATAGCCTTTGATTTATCAAAATATACTATAAATTACAATATAGTTTATATCTAAATAGTAAATACCTATATTTTTCATTAGGTATATATTTTTGTCTAAGTAAAATACGTATTGAAATTTAAAACAACTTAATTTTAATTAAATATGCGTATTACCTAAATTAAAATTAAGTTGTTTTAAATACACTGTTTTAAACTGTTTGAAACTCAAACAATTTATTTTGTTTAAAACATCGTTTTAAACAGAAAAAAAACGTGCTCTGCTGTACAGTAGGTTACAAGTTGGTCACTGTATAATGGAAGGTATTAAATTTGAATTCAAGGATATAATTGATAGGAAAAATGATTCTGAGCGGAGAAGGTATGTCAGTCTAGGTAAAAGAAATATTATATACTTATCTATGGTATTAAAAAAAATTGATCTATAATAAATTCCAAATTAATCATATCACAATATACATTAGGTACTCATAACGCGTTATACATCAACAACAAACCCTGACACTATCATACATATATAATAGTGTACTTTAGAAGTTTCAAGTGCCCACGAATAATATTATACAACCACAACAAAATAACGAAAATAGTTATTCTAGGTTTTAATATGTAATTTCGTCCAAATTTGAACTTAAAATGACTATAAAAATAAACTGTGCTAATGTAGTTATTAGATTTTTTGGTAACAGAATTAACTACTAACGTGGAATCTTGTTTTAAATTTTCAATCCTTAGATATAAAAGTTGAATATTTTAGAAATTTTTAACTACAAAATAATTATTGAATTATAAATTTGATAAATTTTCTCAAAATTCGATCTTTAAATGGTTATATAATTCAAAAAAAAATTGTGCCTATGTATTTTTAATATTTTTCAACTAATATTGTAACAATATATCAGAAGC
>WHPZ01581936.1:0-13025 GCA_016617965.1 Macrosiphum rosae
TAGACTTAAATAACGTTGTATTCCTGCCCATGTCATCTCGGTCCCATGGTGTAATGGTTAGCACTCTGGACTTTGAATCCAGCGATCCGAGTTCAAATCTCGGTGGGACCTTCAACTTTTTGCAGTTTTTTTCCTATTTTTTTTTATTAAATTGAAAACTTATACGTTACGTATTAAAATATTTATGCTATTATATTAAAATATACCATAAATTGTTAATTGTTGGTACACATTATTCGTTACACCTTACACGCCGCTTCGGCTTTGTTTTAATAATTTATTAATAATAATATATTATATATATAATATAATAATATTTGGCACTCTATACCCATAACTTATTTCATATTACATTTCATAAAGAGTGGAGAATTACACATACAAATACGTACTTAGTAATTAGTACTTAGTCCTGATATAAACTATATACTACCACATCTGCTTACAATGTATTTACTATTTACTACCTAATTAAGCCCACCTTTCCACAACACATTCTACACTTTTTATTATAAAATCACACGAGCATCGTGGATAGCACATCTGAATAAAATCGTTTATCTTTTATGTCTAACAACAATATATTTTTAAAATATATTATATACTAATACGTTAATAAGTTACATATTATTATTTATTATTTATATAGGTATGTATACTTGTATAAATTCTTCTTTCTAATTCGTGTATATATTAATATAGCTTTCATTTAATGATTGTCATTTGTCCACACTGCATACATTCCACGTATATTATATTTAACTGTTCCAAAATGTTGTTAAAAATGTTTCTAAAATGTTTGTTACACATCTTTATAATTGTTTAATATAATTAATATATTGAAAATTAATGTTATGACCTTGTAAATATAATACTTTAAATATCAAGACTTATAAATACTAATGACATTAAAAGTTAAAATACAAAATATTTTATACTAATTATAGGTATAGATATGTATATACCTAAATGCATATTCGATTATACTTCTCAAAGTCGACTACCGTCTCTGTCCGAAGATCATTCCTTATACTGCAGTGCATATAAATCTCACGCACGTCTATCCCGATAATAATAAATGCAATTATATTATATTGTGGGCAATGGGCATTATATGTGAATCGTTAAACGCGTCGTATAGCCAATACGATTAGGAATGTGACGAGTTCGACCTATAATAAATGCTTGAGTCGTACCTACCTATATATAATAATATAATATTATTACCGAATGAATACCAGTTAATGTTGACGGTGTCCCGGTACCTATATTATATTATACTCATATTAAAATAAACAAGAATAATAATACGTAGTAGGTACCCCACGGCCATATCACGTTTTAGTCGCCCCTTTGGAAACCGTTTTATTATTTCAAATCGGTCGACGACGTGCCTACACAATACGCCTATTACCTATGTTATTATAATCATTACATATTAATATGGTTATATTTATGTGCACCCCCAAAATAGTCGGGTTTAACTTTTTTTTATTGGCGAATTTAATGCACGCATCTCCAATACCATACGTCTTTATCGTTGTTGGTTTTCCCTTCCCCTAAACCCACTATCATTTTAGCCCAAAAGGTAAATTTTAATTCCGGCTGCACTCTCACGACACCGTTCAAAAGGTACTGCAGTGATCACGACGATCAGACGATTATGGCATCGCCGACGACCGCGACGTCGCTTTTGATTTATTATAATATTGCAATTTATTTATTAATCGGACGACGGATTTTAAAATTTTAATTAAAAATCGCTGCAAGTGTTCCCGGGACGGCACGATTATAATGTTACGGGTTTCTTTTTTTTAAAGTAATAACACAGTCGGTGTGCCGTAGTAGCCGAAAAGTAGTTGGTATATTTATTATAACGCCGATAATAACAAAGATATTGTTTGACCATTGTTTGATATTTTTTAATGAAGCGGCAATTTTAATAATAATAGCGGTTAATTAGGATTTTTATCGTCCGCGAGTAAAAGTCTCGGACGACAACGTACGGCCATATAGGTCACCCATGAATTTTGCGGAGATTTCAATTTCGATTCGGTGAGTTATTATAGATTACATTAGACATTTAAATTAGAAACCTATATGGCTATAAGTGTTAATAGTATAATTGTAAAATTTTAGATTCTGAGCAGATGCGATAATCAATGTATTTATTTATATGATGTGTTTTTATTTTATTTTTTATTATTATTTTTTGTGTCTGTCATCTCCGTTTGAGGCAACAAACACTGCAGCTTCGATTTTCTTCAACAATATCTTGTTTGATGGGAAAGTGAATCTATAGTTGCCAGTCGGGCATTCGGGAGCCGTGAGGTCAACATTTAAAATCCCCAGTAGTTTTTAAAAGTGCAGGGAAAAATAAAACAAAAATTAAGGAAAAACGGTAATTTTTATCAAGCAAAATCGGCTTTGGCATTTGGTGTAACTCTAAAATAAATAACCGTAGATATATGACATTTTCACTGAATGTTTATATTAATATTTTCTATACACGATAAAATGTTAAAAATATTTTGATTTGTTTTGAACTGTTTACGGACATTTTTGGTTTCCATTTTTTTTTAGTTTTTTTGTATAGATGTCAATAAAATGGTATTTGACGGGTCAAAAAGCTTGAACATTTAATACAAGACTCCTAATATATTGATACAATGGTAGTTAAAAATTATTAAAAATATGTATGGCTACAATAATTTTTAATAAGCATTTAAAGTTTGAATCTTATTGAAATACGTAAAAATCAAGAAAAATTGCAAATTATTTTGAGTCATAAATTCAAAAAAAAAATTAGGTTTGTTTTAAGTGGCTTACGGACATTTTTAGTTTCCAATTTTTTTAGTTTTTTTTCTATAGATGTCAATAAAATTGAATTTGTTGGGTCAAAAAGTGGGAAAATATATAATACAAGGCTCTTGATATATTGTTATAATAACAGATGAAAAATATTAAAAATACATAGGTATGCACAATTTTTCTTTATAAGCATGTAAACTTCAAGTTTTAACAAAATGTATCAAATTTAAATTTTAAAAACGATTTCGTAGTTAAACATATTTTATAAAATGCTCAACAGATGTTTTAAAAATAAAACACAATGAAAATATCAAATGTGTAAAAAATATATTTACGTCGACAATATCTCTGGTCTTATCAACAGTCTAAACTCTAAAGATTAACACATTGCACAATGTTATGTACGTTTTATGTTGCAGTAAGCTAGCAGATAAAAAAGAAATCTTGTTTTTTCGAATAGCGTTTGTGATGCCGCTACACTAGATAGCGCTACAGTAATCAATATCGATAAAAAAAACATACCACAGACGTCTTGGAAACGAACCTCTGTAAAAATATTATTTTGTCATATTATGGTATTTCTAATTTCTAATTCATTATAGACTTAATACATATTTAAATGCATAGGGTTAACGTTTAATTTTGAATGTTGAAAAAACTATCTCTAAAATATCTGACCAAGTGCTATCGTACTATTATTGAAACATAAAAACTAAAAAGTTATATCCTAACGGTGAGTGTCAAGTACTGCGTGTAAATATTTTATTTTTAATATAAATTGTTAAATGATTTAGTGATTTTATTATAAAATTAATATCTATGTATTTACACTAATTACATAAACTAATCCTAAGGTAATGATTGTTTATTTCTAATAAAGAAAAAAAACTCAAATCTATACCTATCTATAGTATATACGTTCAATTACAACATATTTATATATTATATACAAGTCAAAATTTAAAAATGTGGTTTTTATATTATGTTTTTTTTTTGTTTCTTAGACCTGAACGTTGATAACATTTCAATTTTAAAATATTCTGTAGTAATTATTTAAAAATTATGGATGACTGACTAAATAATATTTCTGTGGAGTGATTGCAAAAGCTGATATGTACATTTTCTGAACTTAGTTTTGCCGCTACATATATTTTCAAATAATGACATATTTTGCACATAATTGGCGCCACATACACAATAAAGACATATCATATTTTGCCACTACTTGTAATACACGATTTCTAAACTATTTAAATGATAATTCAAAAATTAACAAAATGTACATAATATCAGCTTCTGCCGTCTTTCCACAGATTTTATATATTTAAATATTTATTTTGATCAAATGTGTAATCATTTTTTTAATCACTTTCCTTATATAATTAAAATTATTAGGGTATTATCTTAAATATATTTAAAATATCGTGTTATGCAGTTATATTGATATTATAATAAGTAAATTGATAATAATGTAAATTAATAAAGATTAATATTGTGATGAGTGAGCATTAGACATTTTTAATCAAATTAATTTTACATTATCAATAATTGTATATCTAATTATTAATTTATTTACATTGAACCCCTTGTTTGCGTTTGCAATGTATAGCCATTTAGATCATATTATATTATTTAAAATTTACTGACATTTATTGTACCTAATATTAAAACATATCTAATATTTTAATGAGTTATCGTCTACAAACCAATTAATTTTAATATTAGTATAATATACTATATAATATAGCTGATTTTTCATAGTTTGACAAAAATTAGAACGTCACACAGAAACCGCAGCTATTGACACCTATTGACTTCGTGAACATTGTTAAAGTATTATGTGCAGACAATAGTTGTACATTTCAACAAAAATTACTTCAATATAAAAATATAGCAGTAGGTACACGTCATAATTTTAATAACTTTTTTCGGTGATTTTTTTATAATGGTTACACGTAAAAATATAGTACAATGTGTGTGTGTGACTCACTTAAATTTTCTAGGAAAATAAACTTTTGACGATAATCGTTTCTACTTATTAATCTCCTATACTAATATTAATACCCACATTGAATTATAATACCTATGTGCTGCTGTACTAGATATCATTACTGTGTTTTTTTTATGTCTCTGCAATAATGGCTCAATCGTTGTAATAATGATATAAAAGATATAACTTTAAAAATTATGAAGTAAATACTATTAATATATTTTAGTACAAATCGCACAAAATATTATATTATGGTTAATTTACTAATATATGTACAATAATATGTACGTATGCATAGACCGTAGTTATAATACAATATAATTTACAGTATGTTTAATATACAGACAGAAGACCACTCGATGGTTAATTTAGAAGAAGAGTTGTTTTTTCGTTTTGGAAAAAGTTGAGTGGCACTGGTGTGAGATCGTGTTCTGGTCATAGGCGCAAATTGGGGGGTTCTTGGGGGTGCTAAGCCCCCAAAATATTATATTTCAAAGTATAATAAAAGTGTCAAAGTCAATTATTTGTATTCGTTTTCTATAAAACAGCAGTAAAATAATGTATATTTTGTTTTTGTGTAAAATTATTTATGCTGCAATCCAAATCGAACAACGTTTTCCATATTTTAAACTGAATCTTTATAATAATAATAATAATGTCTAAAAATAAGCCAATTTTATACTTTTTATTACAAAATACTTTTCACCATTATTTGAAATAAAACACAAAATCAGGTCTGTAAAAGTTCTCTTCTTTTTTCAGATAAAAAATAGTCTTTTTGTTAGTATGGTATACGCGTATACCGTACCGTATATATCCCCTCCCCTAAATATGTATTGGACAGTTGATAAGTGTTAAAATATTATAATTAAGGTGACAACTAAATTATAAAATATAATTGTATATTTGTATGTATATAATATATTATATGTATTCTTAATATATATATATATTTTTTAAATTGATCGCGAAGCTCGGCAACTAAGGCCATTAGCTGTTTGTTTTTTGGTTTCTATAGGGGAGAAATTGTAGGTTTGTAAACACTTGTGTTTTGGGTTTGGCAGATCTTTTAGTGGGCACCCGTAGGTATCTGTCATGTCCGTGTGGGGCATGGCGCACTTATCTCCGGACGCAATGACTTGTCCGAAAAAAAATGCCACCCATTCGGGGCTACGGCCGGTTCGCACCGGTATGCGTCGCAACCACCGCCTTAATCCACTCCGCCACCCTACGAATATTTTTGTATTTAAATATACATAAAGAAATTTTCGAAATATTTATATATTTATTATTTCAAGCCTAATATTAAAGCGTATAACGACCACCTTATTATTTATAAGTAATAAATAACAAGACATTATACCAACTAGAAAATAAATTAGGCACTATAATAGGTAGCAATATATAAAATATATACCTATCATTAAAATAATATTATGTACTTACTAATACAGTTTAACCGTCTTCGCTAAGAATCGTTTATCCTATGCAGTATTGCAATGGGATATAATCGAATTCAAATGTAGCATATACTTACATTACTGCAGTGACTTAACTCAATGACGATAGGTTCACACAACAGTCAACACATAATATACTGTAAAGCATAGCAGTAACTTACTTTCCCCTTTTTAATGTTTTCACTTTTCTTTATGCATTTTGCATAACAATTATATATTTTTTATGTAAGTACCCACAGCTGTTTGAAATTTAATAATTTAATTTTTAAAGAAAATGATACTATTTATGGTTATTACATTTTATTAATGCTCTTAAATAGTTTTTAAATCGTATAGACTGTTATAATATATACATAATAGGGAATAACTCTGATGTTTGATTATGGTTTGCTTTTAGTAAATTATTTTGCATTTACCTAGTCATACTCTTAGTTCTGAAATCACGCCTCTGCCGTTGCCTGCTTAGTCTGTACTTATAGCCTGCAAATATAGTTTTAATAATGACGTATAATACGTCCTACATAAGTAGGTACTCGCTTATAATGCAACTTCCCATTTGAAACGCAACATACGTGTACTATGTACCTATCTAGAAATGAAAAAGTGTGGGGGCTAGACGAAAAAATTTACTATTTAGGCATAGTGAATAAAATTCATCATACATGCATAATAATAATTACAAACTTTAATTACAAACTTTAATTACATTTTATTGCTTAGGTATATTATTATAAAATTACGCAGGCAAGAGTGAAATATTTTCAAGTACCTGAGGCTTAAGCCCCACCCGGCTTCAGCCCCCATACCCCCCCCCCTTGTATCCACGCCTGTGTGTAAATTTCGTCCCTCGTATTATAATATTATCATGTCGAGTGGAAAATATGTTCTGTTTCCCGGGTTTTCGTGGTTATTTTCCGTCGGACAACCCCAACACGATGACAATCCGAGTATAGGGTGACATCGACACGCCTTAGTCGTAGCGGAATAACGTTCTGCCGACCAATTATCACCGTCCCGAGGGGAAAACGCGGGAAATCTAGAGACAATATAATAAAAGCCGCGTACAATGGTATGGTTGACTTTTCCAACTTACGACCCTTTGCTCGTCCTCGCCAAGATCGTTTTTATGATTTTTGATTCATTTTAAATGTACAATACTGCATAAATGCATCAAGCTGGATATTAATATATTGTTGTTGTTATAGCAGTGAGTAGGAGACTGGCCTACCACTACTAAAAATAGGTTGAATTTGATTGTTTCAATAAACGATGGGGGCCGGAGGAGAAATATTGGAAAAATTGGTTCCTTCTCCGGTCCTCGATATCACGAAAAAAAAAAAAAGTATTACAAAAAACAAATTGTCGGCAATAATATTTTAATAAAATATTAAATTAATTTTGTACGACTTAAATAATATGAAAATTAAAAATATACATACAATAGGCAATAGCTGCAATAGAATAATAGATAGATAGGTACGAACAAATTTCGTAATACACGCATATCCGGAGCAATGAAAATATACGCGAAGAAATCGACTTTAAATATTTCAATTTCAGTTCAAAATAATACCTACATGATTTTTTTCTGACGATCGTGTGTTTATTGTTCCTAAAGTTTATATATCTGTACGCACTGTGTTTATTATTTTACTCGCTTCCGGTCTCGTTATTGTCGGTTAATTCGAGCCAATTTAACATTTTAATGCTGTTTAAATTAAACCAAATAAAACACGGTCTTCTGCCATTGTTATTCATAATAAATATAAGGTGCCTGCGCGCTGTGTTACGGTTTGATAACGATCCTAAAAGGCCGTTTTGCATAATTGTCCCGATTGCCGATCACTCCTCCAAATGCCCGAGTTAAAATTATAATTTTCTCTTTGCCTCGGTGAAACTATGTCCGATTGATCGCGCATACCGATCAACGCAACGTCACCGTAACCGATCTTCTAGTCCAAAGTAAGTTTTTGATTTTATTTGTGTACTTAGTACTCTCATAGTAACTAGTTATATAATGCATAGTGAAAGATTAACATATTTTATAAGGAATGCGATTTCTTCGGACGGGCTTGTAACTATAATAACCGTAATAATTATACAATTACATGACGTATATTCTGGCCATTCATTGTTAACAATGCGACATTAGATAAACGTTAAAACTAAATTAATTTCAGCAATTACGTAACTTATAAATTATAATAGACCTATTTTAGTATTTTACTATATATTATGTTTGTGACATACTGATATTGTACAGTTGTAATTTAGTATAGTAATAATATATTCATATTACGCGATGTGTAATATTATATTATAATATAATATATTATTTATATGACTATGATAATAATATATCGTGTTGTTTAATATAAAATACATTAAATAAAATGAAATGTGCATACAATTTATTTTAAATAGTATAATTGGTTAAAGTTTTTAATTATCATAGCTCAGATTATAAGTAATTATTATTATATTGTGATCACTGATGTAATGTTTTACAATTCGTGAGTAATTTATATTTGATCTTGAATCCGATTTCCAAGTTCTCAGAGGTCACCGTATTTATCGGTGACAGTACCCAGGAATAGTGGAAATTGTGTTACAACTAAATAAAAAAAAACCAATAATAATAATAACCAAATAATTTTGGATGTGTATATATTATTGAAATCAATTTAATTTTTCATTTTGTAAATAAAATTATAATTCAAAAGATACTCGTTTTATATGGTAAATTAAAACTCGTGTGTCATGACTATTATTATCATTTTAACATCATTAACTATAAATAATAATTAATAACATATTTATTTCGGAATTAATTATCTACCAGTAAATAAACCTTAGAAATTATTCATTATTATTTATTAACGTAAATTATTGTTTAATAATACTATTATAAATTAAACGTCTTTACATTTTACAGTAACATAATTATTATGTTTATATAAAACTACTATTTTTTGTATCGTTAAGATACGGTTTTTCCCGAATATCTTTCGCAAATTAGTTACTATTATATACAGTTATAACTATTTTATTGAAAAAAACTCTCGGTAAGGTATAATATTAAATTTTGTTTCTTAAATCTTTTTTTTGAATTTAAATAGCTTCTAGTTTCTAACTTTTACAGCTCAACAATTATATTATTCTTAAATCACAGTAAAACTACTAAAACTGGGTTACACACAGTGCAAACGCTCGCACGTGTGAGCATTTTTAAACAAACTAATAAATATAGCGTTAATCGCCAAAATAAAACACGTGTATTTAGATGGCTATATCCCAACTGTGATCTGTGAATTAACACACTCGTTCGGTCGCAATCGTACGAGAAGAATCGTGACTGTTTAATTCTGGCGCGTTCGGTAGCGATCAAATGCTAAAATTAAACCATTTCAATGTAGGTATACAATATACATATTATTACTGTTCACGCTGGACGCTTGTAGGTGCATTTATTTCGTATATTTGTATTAAAATGATTTTAAATCGAATCACGCGCTTGTATACGAGTAATACAATATTTATATAAGCGGTATATCGTGACTATGATATATTTATGGGGTCATCAGGTGTACTAGGAGTGGATTTCCTAGGTGAAATAATGGGTGGGATTCAGAATTGAGTCTTTTTTAACCGATTTCGACACTATCATATATACGTTTTCTGCATTTCCTGCTTAAAAAAACTAATGTCGGAGAATAAGAAATCTGTTAGTAGGTATATAGATACATAATGTATCTACAGTCCAAACGAATATCATCGTTAACCCGAATGTCCGATAAATTAAAACCAAAGACCTGATTCGTGTACCCATATAGCCACATAGGTATAAGTATACATATAAGTATAGCCGTATAGGCACTATGTATATGTACTCCAGATATTGTATAATCGTTTAAACCGTATTGTATAAACGTTTAGTAGAAATTTGGAACGTTTTAAAAATTATAATATACTTACTGACATGTGCCTACATGAGTATTGGTATATTATATCAGTTGTCAGTAAATATATATGTACAGAAACAGTTAGGTACTATAACTACCTACTGAGTCCTTCTTATGACTTCACTCAAAATCCTTAGCGATTTGCCGCAATACTTGGATGCGTGAACACTCAAACCAGTTCAACGGTCGACAAACTATCTGGTATGACCACATAATCCATATTGATAGGTGTGTGGTACCGATGATCGCTGTCGGATGTTTGCTAACTTTCAAACCGCTGAGCGTGTCACAATCTCGATCCGTGCTTTGTGACGAATTACCGTTCGTAGCGAATTCGAAGTTGATTCCAATGAACCTATGCGTATGCACACACAAAACATCATATAACATAAATCTATGGATATTATACCTACTTGTAAAATATTATAATCGATGTAAAATATATATATTAAGGTCAAATACTATAGTTGGAAAAATAAGCAGGAAACGTCGTCAATGCCCGAAATTAACTAACAGTGATATAGGGAAATGTTATAAAAAACGAATTTTTGTCTTTTATCATTTTTTTTCCACAACTGGTGGACAAAGATTATAAAAATTATATAGCATATTGTCATGATGACCCCGAAGGCTGAACTTGCATATTTTTCAGTTAGTCTCATATGATCATATAGATAGCAAAATGACCAAATCCACACCCCTCCCACACACACATACACCACATCAATCAATAATCTTATAATATATATAATGATGGCTATCTACTATAACGTATTAATTTATTAATACAAAATTATAAATAATTGAACACAAACGACATAATGCATGTGAGGGTGCTGATTTAGAAACCAAGGGAGAGTAGAACACAAATCCTCAAAAACTGCTCCTATATACCTAGTCGTATTTTCATGTTTATGATTATGACTATTGACTATATATAGACTAGGTATTATAAAGCAGGCTTTTTATAACAATTATTACTTTCGTACTATACTGAAAATGATTTAATTACCTAATAAACTATAAAGTGAAATAAGACATTACTGCGTTGTTGTTTTATATTTATATCATAGCCATTAATATCACGCTTATCAACCTATAAACATAACAGCTGAACGACAACGAGCTGGACAATGTATACAATTTCAGTATTTTGATTTTTCCAATATTTTAAGATATATTACTACATTTTCCGGTCAATGTCGTAATTTCTCTAATTAACGCCTTTGACCGTAACATCTATACCTATGACCCGTTATATATGATATTATATAGTCGTTGTATTCTAAAGCTTCTTTTTTATTTGTTTTTTGTTTGTACGGTTGCAGCCACGGAGCCATGGCTTTAACTGCACCGTGGCCAGATAATCCCGGCTTGCGATAATCGAGAGTGTGCGAAATTACAGAAATCTATATATAGATATTTACCGAGATATGTATTTTATAATATTATTTTGATATAAAATAATATATTGTAATATGTTTTTGATCGTTTATGAGGTTAAAATATTTTTTCTGTACATTCGCATTTGGCAGTTTCGTGTATACGATTTAGGTATACGATCAAACGTTTGAAGTAAAACACTAAAATGTATATTAGGTATATAACGTTTTGTTTTCTGTTATTAATTTAGGTATTATAATATTTTATTATACAATGAAACATTATTAAATAGCGAGCACCTCCGAATAGCGGACGTTTTCTTGTGAATCAACTACAAACTTACTACGAATTGAACCCTCTGAATAACTAACACCTTCGAATAGTGGACAAAATGTCAGCGACCGAGAGTGTCTGATATTTAGGGGTTTCACTATTTATATGTCTCATTTTGTCCACTATTCGGAGGTGTCCACTATTCAGAGGGTTTGTTTTGTAGACAATTGATATAGTTGGGTTCCAAGAAAACGTCCTCTATTTTGAAGTTCCTGCTATTTAGAGGTGTCCGTCAGGAGAGGTTTTAATATATTACATTGAGTATAATTTCGCTATTCGATAGTTACCACTTACTTGATTCCGCACGTATCTGGATACAGTTTAAAACATATTCCGTAATTTAAATCGCCCATGACCTGTACCGTTGAAAAAGTTGAGGCTTTCGATTATGCCTTTTTTTTCATCATGATATTGCAAACATCCGACTGAGGCTGAAACACAATATTAATTATTGATAGATGTAAATGTATTAATTTATTATAAATCGTGAAATACTGGCTCTGATTTTGGTTATATAAAATTAAAATGTAATATATGTAAATGTTTCGTCGTGAGTTCTAAATTGTGTTTCATATGCAAAAAATGCACTTAAGAGAAGCCACATTCATGGAGGAGCTGGGGAATAAAATCTGTACATTTTGATTGAAATAACTGACCGTTTACATAATAACAATAAAAATAATTAATAGTCAATATCGGCAATATCGGCTGCATAGGTACTATATTATCTTATGAATATCTATTAAAAATGTTATGAAAAAAAAATGCAGCTGATGTACTATCAAAATCAGTAAATCAATAATTGAATGTATAATAAGTTAATCCCGACATAACTATGTATTTCTTTATTATTTTAATAGGAACTTTATAGTTTAAACTTTATCGTTCTAAAAAATTTTTATTGTTACTCAATACTTGAATACTTTCACCGTACAAACGAATCCACAAAATGTATTATGCTTCAATATGCTCGATTCGCTTTCCTATCAGTAAAAATGCTGAAGTCGAAAATCGGAGTATTTTTTCTCCAAAAGTTGACGACAGACAGAAAAATGAACACCTATCATTGTAAAACCAATGGATATT
>WHPZ01581937.1:0-34059 GCA_016617965.1 Macrosiphum rosae
TTATTATATAATATTGTGAAAATAATTATGTGATGCGTACGTGAGAGCCCAGCTCGTAGACATCAATAAATTAATATGTTTGCCCGCATAAACGGACAAAATAAATACATTTTTAAAATTGGGAATTAGAGGATCGCTGCAGTATTATAGTGAATAAAAAAGTGAACGGCGGCGTTTAAGACAGCACGTTCCAATTATTGTCTTAGCACGCACACAGCCGACTGAGAAAAAAATTGATTTTTCAACACACGTAAACAACAGCTGCTGGCTGCTGCTGGCACTGCGCCGTAAATTCGCTCGTATTTGTGGAAAAAAATTTAGTAAGAATTCTACTAGACACGTCAAGAACAAACTTTAATAAATGAAAACTCGAGATCGATGGAGCAGAGACAAAATAAAAAAAAATTGAGATTTCGATCAGGATTCACGTATCAATCACAATGCGGCGGACACACTATTCTACGGTTTTATAATAAGTCCTAGGGATATTGTTTGTCAAGCCGTAAACCGACAAGACCCATAACTTTGACGGATATAACGGATACGCGCGACGATGGAGAAGGTATATTATTATAGGAGTTTAATGAAAAATGGAACTATCCATGCACCGTTTTAATTAAAATTAATACAACAATATGAAGAAAGCCATAGAAATAAATAAATAAAAATATGAAATATTACGAGTTTTAATAATAAGAGTGTAAAAAGTCCAAGTTTAGTCTAAGTTTCTTTTTAAAATGGTGATTAAATATACAAAGAAAAAAATGTGCACAATAAAAATAAAATAATAATATTTCAATGGTATACAATTAAATACAACATTCAGGGAAATAATTATTACATTTTCACGACTTTAAGTGCAGTTAGCGAGTACTTGGGAGCGAAAGTACAATGATATTAATAAATACAAAAGTTTAAGTGAGAGAAAAAAAAACGTATTTATTGTGTATACCACCTATACTTCAAAGATAAATCGACGTAATTCGTTTTCGTTACAACAATTATTATTAATATAGGTACCAACAACAATTATTATACTGACGAATGGCAAAAACGTTTATATAATGAGACGGTTGACCGAATGAAATAATTACAATATTCACGTAACGTGTGATATTATTGCGTTGCGACTTCGATACGGTTTTGAGCCATAAATCGTCGGTACCTATATATAGTATAATCTCTATAGTCGCCATCATGGGCAATTTAATGAAATTCGAATTTGCATACCTACTGATTCGTGTTTTTGAGACAAGCGCGGGGCCGTGTAATTTGTTTTGAGGTTGGCCACGACATTCTCACTGTGAAAAATCAAAATGCCATTGCGGCCTGTCTACAGCAGTTTAAGAATTACGCACTATCGAGGACGATATAATATAATATGAACCTCTGGTAAAAATATCAGGGGCAATCCAAAGTTCAAATATTACATACAATCGAGGCTAATCTCGTGAATTTTTGGTAAAAAAAACTTTTCAGAAACATGCAGTACACGGCGTTCTCAGAGTTCGGTAATTGTTCGGTAGGATATACAAACTTTCAAAATTTCTGGCAACAAAACACGTTTTCTATTCCTCCCGAAAAGTTGAGGAAACCGAGATTTGCTACGCGATATATTACAATATACAATACTACTGCAGAGAGCAATATATTATATAACATACGTATAATAACGTGCGAGAATAAAGCTGCAGCGTTCGTTTTCGATTTCAGCAGGGCGGAGACGATACGACTATATATGACATAAGACTTGCATCACGTCGCCATGATGAGTACAATATTATAATTTAATATTAACGAAGTCCGATCGTTGCTGCAGTGGTCTCGGTCGTTTAGTCGGACGTCTCATATTATATTCTCGAAATCAATTCGTTATCGTCCGACAAATAATTCTACCGAACGCGAAAACATTCGCAGACATTTTACCCTTACGTCATAAATGTGCGTTACGTGCGTGTACAGAGTATAACCCGACCACCACCGATGATGTGTCGTACTGCGCACACGGTCTACAGCACAATCGCGGGATAGTTCAAGGTTTCCCGGTTGCTCTTACACATGGCTGCAGTCAGGGGTGAGGTGGCTTTTATTCGCAACCGACCCAGCAGCAGCAGCAGCATCCGTCCGACAATAGGTACATACACCACGCGGGGAAGGTTAAGTACGCAATATACCGTGTTATGTGTGGGGGCCCTTCCCCAAAGACGCGGGCAAACTTTCCTCGGGCTAAAATATTTTATGCGCACGCGGGTATTATTATATTTTAATGCACGGTATTTGGCTTTTGTGCTACACACCAAAAGCGAATATCATCCAGAGGCTGCAGTTGTACATGAGCAGTATTGTACTGCAGCAGCAAACCACGGAGGCACGCATTATTTATACTGCACGAGTGTGTGTGTGTGTTTGTGTGTAACCCTACCGCGAGTCCATTCACCCGGAGTACCCGACCGTGGGCCGAGGTTTTTTTTTCTAATTGAAATCTTTGCCAAAGTAAGAGAAGCGAATAAAAAATAAAACGAGTAAATCCCGACGCGAGCGGCCGCGACCACTGACTGACTTCTTGCGTCGTACCGGCTCGTTAGACATATTGTTACCGGAATGCGTATAATAACTGCACTGCAGAAGAAGAATATAATGCGTTATAATATATAATATATATGTGTGTGTGTGTGTAATATGCGCAGAAGCATATACATGATGTACTGCTGCGCGGGTACATCCGAGTTAAACGACGAACGGCGTAAAGTATAATTATTGTTAATGGACGAGAGAGAGAAAAAAATCCGACCAGATTTTCCGTAGACTCTGAAACACGATATAATATATACGTTTCGTGGCTGCAGTCGATTTATACCGATGTTAGAGATTCTGAGAGTGGCGAGCTGCAAGCTATTGGTTTTTTTTTTTTAACGACTTTCTATTTTTTTTTTTATATATATAGGTACACTTTATATATTTTCTGTTTCTAGAACACATTTTATAAGCGTCGCTACTGAAAAGTTTATCAATCCAAAAACACGGAATTGAAAAACTTTCGGTCATACATTTCAAAATCATAAAATAATAAAACTGAACAAAATTAAGATTATATTATAAACTCTTTTGGTCTGATTAAATATAATGATATATTATAATGATATTATTGCGTTTTTTTTTAGTCTATAAATTATTACTTCAATTATTTTTAGTAGACTAAAAACTTTTGGAATATATGACGCAACAACACTCGTTGGTAGGAAAACCTTAATTATGTGGTTTATCAAAGTTTCACTGTTAATACATTAAAACCAAAACATTAGTCGTATGATAATTTACTTTACCGCAGCTACCATCGGGCATCGACTCAATAACACAATAACATTATAGTTACGACAATAACAACCTGATATATTGTAGTAAAATAATATGTAATGATAGTAGACAATTTTTTCGATAAGGATGTTACAACGGTGTATACTGCAGTTGAAATGAAATATAAATAATTAATGAGTCTTAACTTTTAAGTCGAGACTGTGTGCGTGTCGGTAAAGTAGCACATTAAATCATATAATCAGAGAACAGACGTAAGAGGGTCAGTGGACGTGCACGCTCACTTCTTTACCGTTTACGGATTAAGAGTTCTTTACTGATCGATTTATACGCTGATGTGCAATGGCTACCTACAGTTTATTACTGCTTGTCCGGATTAAAACAACAATCTCAACAATATAATATAGTTTTGTCGAATAATCTAAAATGTACCGAAAAATTAGAACGACGCATTAAGTATTAATCATTATCGTACGCTGCTACCCTGCAGCGGTTAATGAATAATGTAAGAATTTAATTTTGAATAGCCACTAAAAATTTAAAGAGGAAAAAACTTATTCGGTTCTGCTAAAATACTGCACATTATGGAGAAATGACACGAGGAAGTGATGCACAAATTATTTTATACGAAAGTGGCATAGGTATTACAATAGTTATTAACAGAACAACAACCATTATTCGAGCAACGTTATACTATTATTAAATTATTGTATTGTATTATAGAGCTATATGTGCGGTTGACTTATACTTTTTCAATTCATCTGGCGGAAAATTGTGAAAAGGCAATACGTATAAAATGATTTAAAAACAGTTTCACAATTAAAAATATAAATTAGTGTGCGATTTTATCACACATATCTGTATAATTATAATAAAACATATTATTCGGTTAATGAGTAAAAAGTATAAATTGTTATATCATATTAATTTCCAAACACAATAAATGATTAGTGCACTAATGTAGTACGATAGTTACCTACACATTTTTTGTGTTATGTAGATATTATTTTTCGAATAATGATAATATGTCGTCGACGTACCTATAGGTAATTGTAGTATGTTATCACTTGTTCACTTCTTTACCGTTAACGGATTAAGAGTTTTATACTGATAGATTTATACGCTGATGTGCAGTGGCTGCCTACAGTGTTTATTACTGCTTGTCCGGATTAAAAGAATAACAACAATATATAATTTTGTCGAATAATCTAAAATGCACCGAATCCGTAAAATTAGAACGATACATTAATTATTAACGCACGCTGCTACCGCTTGCGGCGGTTAATGAATAATGTATAGATTTAATTTTTGAATAGCCACAAAAAATTAAAAGTGGAAAAAAATGTATTTGATTCTGCAGCTAAAACACTGCACAGTTAAAACATTGAGAAATGACACGAGGAAGTGACGCACAAATTATTTTGAGGCACTTGCAGGTATTACAATAGTTATTAAAAGAACAACACACATCATCCGAGCAACGTTACTATTATTATATTATAATATACCTATGCGGTTAACGAGCTTCGACTTCTTCAATTCATCTGGTGGAAAATTGTGAAAATGCGATACGTGTAAAATGATTTAAAAACAGTTTTGCAATTAAAAATATAAATTAGTGTGCGATCTTATCACACGTATCTGCTGTATAATGATAGTAAATATTATTGGGTTAATGAGTAAAATGTATGATTTTTTATCATATTAATTTCCAAACACAATAAATGATTAGTGCACTAATGTACTATGATGGTTACCTACCCATTTTATGTGTTATGTGGATAATGATATTTCGAATAATGATAATGTCGTCGATATAGGTATAAAAATTAACTACTAAATACTTTATACCGTGTTATCACTTGTTCAAATTAAAATATTCTTATTCCACATGATAAAATATATATGTATATAATATAATAATATCACTATAGAGATAACAATATTGTTATGCTTTAAACTTTCAAGGTAGATGTAGTGATTACATTATTATGCATTATTCATCTCAAACATCTAAACGTAAAATAACATTATTTACAGTTGACCTAGTCCAATTAATAATTATAACCTTATTATTACCTGTGGACGCGAGTACCAGTGTTTTAAATAATAATTTGTTATTAACGTTCCGGCCAACATTTCCACGTAAATCGTAATCATATTTCCTTCAAAATATATACAACACAATTAAAACAAAGTGCTAGTTTGCATACAAATTAAAAGCCCATGTACTATACATATGATGTTCGTACTTTGATGCATATATTTTCTTAAAATAAGAAACACGTTTGTAACGAAGAAAAAATATATAACAATAACGATCGTACCTACTCAATAGTTATTCAAAACAAATAACAAAATAGAATCGAAAAAAAAACTAGTTACGTCTAAAAACCACAATTTTTTTCTCCGGACAGAGAATGTCACAATTTTCATAGTGGTTTTTCGGTATACAGACTACGCCACGCCACGCCACATATTTGTGAGGAGCTCGACAAGTGCCTACCACATATACCTAATAAAATATTATAATATAGTCACCGTTGTTTTAGTGACACAAAACTCGCGTATGATTAATGCTCGGAAAAATCGTCGAACCGCACAGTGCTCGGAACTATAATTTTGACGAATGGACCTCGGTCGTCCGCCAAATATTATAACATACATATTTGATATTTTTAAACCTATATACACCGTAGTTATATCGATCATTGTCCGACTCTGGGGCAGCATATATAGGTACAGAGGGCCGGATGCTGTGTCGGAGACCGCGGGCTGTCGTGCAGCCTCGTCGTCAGTATATAAATATATATTTGAATACATATAAACACATATATTACACGAACACGTTCACTGGGGGGCCCGGACTATTTCGTTGTTTGAAAATATAAAATATTGGCCGTTGCATATCTAACGGAGCACAAACCTACATAATACTTTGACCGTATACAAGACTAAAGTGAGGATTCATCGTCCACAGAGTTCTGATCCAAAGTGATTATTCCAGTGTATTACTGTAGCCAAATGAACGAGAACAAAAACCAGAACAAGAAGTAAAAAAAGAAAAAACCACGAGGGAAGTGAAGTCAACGACGTCGTCGTTCCGACGGTATACGAATGGTATTTAATATTATTTATATAGTTGCAGTTTACGGTCGGAGTGAATTCTGAGAGGGAAATTGCTAACGACGGCGAAATTATAAACATATATTTTTTTTAAATAATATAAATACATAGAAAAGTAAATACTAGGTATTTTTTTACGACGTGATGAGTTTTTGATATTTTTTTCCGCAATCATAACTGACTACGCTGTGACACGAAGTCTGCTGCAATAAAGATAACGACGAATCGCACATTTTCATCCCGACGAACAGTCTCGTGCTGGAGCATAGTTCGATAATGTCCCCTCGAGACAAATACAACCGAGCGGGACACGAAAAGACGTTTCGTCCAATCAATCAAAATACAAAATCAATTATCAGTTTTGTTGACGTGTTTCGTCTTCTATATAGTCGACTAAACAACAAAAATCCAAGTATCAAATCTTCATCGGGTATCTGCGATGATTACATTATCGCCGCGTATCGTAGTACAATTCGAATAGAATGAATGAACTATATAACTATAGGAAATAATAAATCGATATTGTTATGAAATCGTGTTGTTATCGAATAAACAAATGGACAGATTAAAAATATTTAACAACTAAAATCGTTTTACAAGGTATATTATCTTATTTATATAAAGAATATTATAGAAAAAAAATGCTGATTTATCAAATCTTGGATAGAAGCGACAGTACGACGAGTACTTCTCCGCATATAAAGCGCTGAAATCGGTAAACATTTGTTGTCCAACATGCCCGACTTTTGTAATAGCCCCCAGGCTCCCTACCAAGACCTTTTCGAAGATATGATTTAATTATACACCTTATGGCTTATACGTATGAGGGGCATTTTGTGTAAAATTCCGCTACGTTGATTTTTATTGTAGTTGTTCGTCAAAGTAAATGAAATCAATTTAAAGTGGAATTCAAAATACTAAATCTATTTATTAGAGAAACTTTTCGAAACACACCTCTTTAAAATATAAACTTTTAAACTTTTTCACCTCGTTCGAAAATAATAATAATAATAATAATATTTACTAAACCTGGAAGGCAGGCGAGCGGTTTGTCTAATTATAAATCAAGGTTAACAATACACAATAATATTTTCATATTATTAACTTGTTTAACATAACATGCATATTTTATGCATCGCAACATAATCGATAATATTAATGTCCAGACCACGTAGACTTGTACTTTAATATGATGAAATGAAATAAATTAAATCATTATAACGCGTATAGATTAAACATGTATTCATATTATGCGATAATATAGGTATATTGATAAATTTAGATTAAATCTAGATACAAACATTGTTTTTACATAATTAGTTTCGGTATCGATTTACCCGACTCTAGTCATATTCAAAATAATTTTAAATATAAAAGTACAAAGTTATTCGTATTTACCATATACATGATATTATGTAGCGTACAGAGCAAGTATTAGGTCATTTATCTTGATATCCACTCATTTGAATAGATCGACCGGAAGTCTTAACAACTCTACAAAACTATGCCATACAATAAATCGTTACGAAGTCACATCAGCTGACGTTTACGGACGTTTGAAACAATAATACGATAAGCGACGAGCGAATAATGCGGTGGAAAATCAAATGGTAGCCTTCGATACGGACGACATATTATTCGCCTTCAACGACGTATGACACGGTTTAATATACGCCACAACAATCGTCATCGGACCACCCGCTGGGCATAAAAACACCGATGTGGCTAAAATAATAGTTTTATATCATTATTATTATTATCATCGACCATTACGCGGTTATAGGTTAGGCCGTTCTGCAGTAAACGAGTAAGCGGCGGCTGTAGTAATCGATGGTGCGCGTTTTATAGAAATCGTTTCATTTATATTTCGATTTACAGGACATTATACATAATAATAAAATATGTAATAGCTGGTACAATATTATCATGACACCGCGCGCGACTGACTGCCGGGAATCCGAATAATAATAATAATAATAATAATAGGAATTCCGAATTATATATATCGTCGCGGGACGACGTGCAGGGGGAGAAAGAAAAGGAGCGGCGTTCAAAAGAAAATAAAAAAATAAGAAGATGAGGAGGAAAAAGAAGAATATATGCGTAATAATATATATATAAACCGAGAGCGAATCAAATATTCACCAAAATCGATAAATTACCAAGTAACGCGAACACGACGTCTCATTGGTATTCAGCAGGTGTTGTTCACTATGTGGACGGGACGCGTTTGTACCATAGAGCGACCAACATTTTTTATATAATATATAATATGAACACGCATAATACTATGATATAATGACGTGTGTAGAACAATAGGACCGCAAGGGCGGCCGGGGTGGAAGGGGGAGGAGACAAGACAATAATAATGCATTAATTCGTCCGTGGGTTTCGGTTTTTGGTTTTTTTTCGAACGAGCCACCCAAGTTTTTCGGGGCCGAAGAAATTCTTCTCATCTATCGAAACCAAAGCAAAAAAATATATTAAACCTCGAGGGTTCGTTTTAAACACTCGCGCATTGCTTTTGAAAATGAACTGCTGGTGGGCGAGAGCGGTCCCTCCGATTCGTATATATTATTATTATACACAACGAGAGATAATGAAATTATGAAATCCATTTCGGCGCCGCTTTGCCAGTGCGGTTATGTACGACAGGACCGAGGCGAACTTCTGAGAAAGTTTAATTGCACTATGCTGATTTTGGGCAAACGACGAAATACGGTACCTACCTAATTTTTTAAAACAACACCCTCGTAGAACTCACTATACGTATAGTGTCTATCATGGCTGTACTATTATAATATATTATAGTAAGTTATTCCGATTATCGCTGTAATCATAATAATATATTTCCTTAAAAAGCACCACTACACTACATATAACGATTCGCATAATAATAAACGAGCGCTTTCAGAAATATACAATAATGAAATATACTCAATATAATATTTAAGTGGGTATATAAAAGTGTCTATTATTATAATAGCTGAAACTGTCAGTGTGATTACGACATTACTTAAATTTATTGAAACATATATTATATGTTATATAGAGGTAATTTATGCACAGGTTTCGACGTTTCGTTAAATCGCTGTTTCAATTATATATTGCATAATGTATAACAAAATAAAAATTATATAAAAAAATAATAAATCCATTTTTACCGACGGAAGACTAGAAAGAGAATACAGTTTATATTTTTGAGTAATTTTATGATTGGAAAAGCGCCATGTATGATATTTTATAATTTTATTGTAATAATTCAAAAAATAAAGTAAATGTGTCGATCGTCAACAGAATAACATAACATACCATATACAATGTATACGTAATGATATAATGTATGATACATCATACATTGTTTATGTAATATTTTGTTTTAACAGCTATTAAAGCGATTAGGTATTAAAATTTAAAACCGTTAAAACTAGTGCGAGATTATATTTAAAGCAAACAAAATGTGTGAGTTGACGACAGTGAACAACCCTTATAGTATTTTATATTATACTGCCATCGTTTTATTGCTATACGGTTAATGACGCGTTCAATTGGCTTTTAGTATTTATCCTGTTCAGCGTTTGTGACCGTCGGGCAATACATTTGGTTATAGAGCTTAATAACAAACGACCCACGATTTATGACTCGAGCTTTTTCATTAATAGCTTTCACGGATAAGCAAAAACGGACATGAAATTACTTTACGGTCTTCGAATTGTTTTGGCACATCATACACGATTTACAACCACACATAAAATAACCCTCTTATTCGCACTCCTCGACACAAACGGCATCATATTTGTATACGAATGTTTATTGGTCTAATCCAGTCGTGATGTAGATAATGTTTATTTCGCACGTATATATAAAAAACTCACTTGTGACAAATTATTGAACTTGAACTCTCGACCGTCGGGAAACTCTTCACCGCCCTGAAACTGCTTGTCTTCAGCGCGGATCAGGTTTCCATCTTGATCTTCGTCCTCGGTCCCGCTGACCACGGGCCCCTGAGATCTTGCCAGGCCGTCGATGTAAGATTCCAGAAACGCATCACCTCTGCAAAAAAGAAAGCACAAAAAATCAAGATCAATAAGACAATTTGAAGAATTGAAATAGAAGTAATATGTACAATATTGTATGTGACGTACGGTTATGCTATAAACGTGTCAATTTAAAATACAATTAGGTATCTATATTATAATTTATTTATTTCAAAATTGTAGTTCAACTTCCTTTCACTGCATCGGGAATGAAAATGAATATTTTATATTAATATATACCTACGTTTGTTATACATTTTCACCTTGAGCAATATAGACTATTTATAGTTTTACATAATAAACCGAACATAAATCTTTCATGTCATAACTCCTACCAATACTGCAGATTGATTTAAATTAATTGTATGTGTAATAAATATATAAACTATAAAAACAACGCAATATATAGTGACATAGTAATCTAATTTTAACAAAGTTCTTGTTATTGTTTCGCTAACAAAATATAATATAATAAAGTTTTGTCAAGTTTACCCAATTTCGGAATAGGGCAAAATATTATTCCCCTAAAATATAAAAATATCAAACACAGACACATATATAATTTATATATATTATTATATCCCGAGGGAGGGGACTTGTATATCTGGATATAATTGCTCGAATAACCATTTAGATTTTATCGTTTTATACATATAGGCCAGGCGTCAACGTTATTAGACGCCTGACTTTTTATGGTTGGTTATCACATATAACTCATTTAAATAATCAGAACTCGTATAAAACATGATTTTTTTTTCTCTAAATCCCTGTTTTTAAACAAATATAGAGATTTTTTCGTGTGCAGCTTTGATCATTAAACTAAGAAAATTTAATGAATTATTTTGATATTATGATAAATAAGAGCCGCGCTCATAATGGAGCAAGACACAATTAATAACGTTGCAGTGTGCTGTTTTGATAAGCAGGGATTAAGCAACCTCGGCGGCCCCTTTTGGCGGGGGTTTATTACCAGACAACCCTTTCAACTGAGGGCACACAATTAGCGTGTGCGTGTGTGCGTAACTGTGTGTATGACAACGGACGAAATGGTAACCCGGATAGAAACAACGTTCTTTGTTTATCGCAGCTCACAAGTCGCTTCGGGTCTCCTATATGTTTTGTAATAATGGCACTTGAGCGACAACACCACGAGCGGGGAGGGTGGGAAGCCACATCAAACCAAACAACTTTTCAATTATCTATATACGCAGAATGAAAAACTCTGCGGACCAAAAGAAAACGGCGTGTTTACGTATTTATTATTAAACGAGTTAAGTGATGAGAGCGAAAAAAAAAAGTGTCTCTTATATAGGTACCTATATGGTGACCTACGGTTATGAATAAATATATTTAGTCCGAATAAAGTAGGAAATATATTTTGAATATTCCGGGCCAACCAGCGAAGGCTGATGGGGCTTATGTACTGAAGATAAACGACTGGATTCACATTATGGAATGGATTAGAGCCCTTTAAAAAGCTTCTTATCGACCGACATGGGCGTTCGGTGCAGGCTTTCAAAGAGGGTAGGTAGAGGATGATATTTAGCCAACAATGGTGATTTAGACTTCAGATGTTATAGCGGAGACAAAATAATCGGATTACACGTTACACAGATGCTTTTAGGACGAAACAAACCGATGTACTTATAAGAAAGTAATTATTTACTGACTACTCACAAAAGATGACAACAAATAAAATATTTTCAATTTTAATAATAATTTATACTATAAAAATATATAAAACAATATTTATCTAGTGGTCCTTTATTCTTGAAATGTATCCAAGTCCATTAATTAGTTGAATAGTATGCAGCTATAGTATTAAGTAAATTTAACATAATTACCAATTAAAAAAAATTTTTTAAAAATCATAATACTACTACAGTTTCGCCGATATATAAGAGCGCGTTTACTTCAGTGGTGATATTTCACTTATTATTTTTGTTAATGTAACATCGGTGTATAGCCGAAATATATATTGTGTTATTATTATTGTTCAATCGATCTTTATTTCGCTTCGACGACTTGGCCATTAAAGTTACTTACATTTTATCGTTATTACTTACGCACGTCCGATAAGTATAATAAAAACATCATTCGGATTCAAAATAATAGAATAAGAATTTCCAATATTGTATACTTTATAGAACAAACAAAAATCTATAGCAAATGAAGAAATCACAAAGAATCAATAGGTGTAACTATCGTAATATTTCATCGGGACTCAAAATGTATATTCTAATTTAGTTTAGATCAATTCTATCTATGAGTCAACAACTTAAATTATAATAATTGTGTATAGGACAGTTTTCACCATAAACAATGGTCTGTAATTTAGACGTAATATTCGAAAACGGTGTTCGATGATTTATGTTACAAATTCAGAGTGGTATTTCAGATATGTATATTCAACGCTCCGCTGCAGTCTCTACAGTTTAAGTACAATAGTCAATAAATCGTATGTACCAAATATTGTAATCACATTAATATATTATCATAAAATCGCAACTATTTTAGGTTTTATGAATAATGTATGTAATAGTATTTTAAACGCCTATAGAAATGAATAGACATAATACCAAAATGATCGGATAAAGGGCGACGGTTAAAATAATAATCATACACATATACATAAACCAGTACACCTACGGCGTGAAAAGCATCACCAAGTATAATTGACGGGAATGCTATTTTCATGGAGGGCGTCGGTATATTAACATTATCATCATTCCAACGGCACCCGATGCATTAAACCTGGTTCAGAGAGATATCAATTAATTTCATCCCGGAAGGCAAATAATTAGTTTTGTAACCCCTCTCTGAACTGTCCGTTTTAAAGGGAAATTCATTGACAGGAATTTATATAATAGCTATACATATAGGGTTATAAGAAAAAAAAAATATTGATTATAATTGAGTTACACATTGATTAAATCCATACACATATTTAGACACAATATTGTTTCAACTGATATTTTCGCAATAGTTTGTTTAAAATTTTAGAGTAAACGCTGTGTATAATATAAATATAATACAGTAGGTATTTACATAGGTTCTTTACTTAAAAAATTTTAATTCTGCAATATGACATATTATTTATGGGTGATTTATACACGATAAACAAAAACATTTATTTTCATTAAGACAGCTGACAGAGTTATCATTAATTTTTAAATAAAATAAATAAGTAGGTACGTCTGAAAACAAATAAATGTGTTAATTGCCTACTCCTCCCGAGAGGATTTTCATTGTTTTTTTAAAAAAAAAATAATAAACGTGTCTAAAGTTTTAAACTGTTATTACTTTTTAAATTCAACAGAGGTAAAGATGAAATCCCTGCGGGGCATGTTTCCATGTCAAATCCAATAATCCGGGCCACTGAATTTGCCAAGGAATCCTCTTTCAAAAAAAAAAAAAAAAACATGTATACCCGAGAAAAGGGTATAAGTTATATTTTTACAGTGTGTTCTACCGAACGGAAGCCAATTTATTGGTTGTTGCTTGCCCAGCGTATTATGAAGTCATAAGGTAATAAAGGATTATTATATCTGATAAAAGGACAGCCGGGTGGCCCCATTGTCGGTTCCCTTGCAGTTTTAATACTAGAATGTCACAGACAGACGCGTGGTCGCCATGGAAACTGTCTGCGAATCCCTACTACCCTAGTATGTGTTTTAGTTTATACACACTGTATGTACGTGGACAAAAAAAAAATTACACTTCTTGCAATCACCCTTTGTACCGAATGAGTCATTTCAGTTACACCACGAGTTCGTAACACCCTTTTAGAATCTCTCCAATTTGAATACGATGATTTTTATACATGCATTCAGAAAATGATTGCATAACATAGAATTTCATCGCTAAGTATATACCGTATACATTAATTTTATTCATTTCATTCGTTCGTTCTTTTGAGGTAAAACATCGGGTAAGACCATCAAAGGAGAGATGCCTTATCTAATTATACCAACCAAAATAAAGCCACTTGAACTAAGTAGGATTTTGTGTAATAATAAATATTTTCGGCATAAAAGCTTTTGATAGAAAACCTGCAGATAATAAGACTTTTGATATTAAAGCTCTAAAAAAAAACCCTAAAAGGCTAAAATTAATTTTAAAAAACAAATTATTGAGGTACCTACTTATTTTGTTTTATTCTTTAAATTAATATATAATACTAACATCTACCAAATATAAATAACTATTGTCTATTAGGTCACAGTTGTTAATTAAAAATTCTTAATTATAAAATGTTCACGTAACTTACACATGAAAATAAAATTTATATATATATATAAGAAATCATAAAAAAAGACATGAGTATAAAGTATCGTATTATATATATTATATACTACCTATATAGTAAACATTTGGTAAATAAAAATATTAAAATCCACTAAAAATCAAAAAAATAGTTTTTGTATATACTATATTCTGAAACAAATTTACAAATGATAAAACAAAGGTACATTAGAGGATTATACCAACAGAAAAAAAAATCAAATGCCTATAAAAACACTTCTAAAATGATAATAATTATTAATTAATGAAGACACAAAACAATTATAATGTAAGGTATAATAAACTAATCACATCATAATATGAAAGAGCATAATTTAAGTTTCTCAACTATATTGTCATTATTAATGGCTATGCTCAATTAATAATTAATGTACAATGGCATTTGGCAAATAAATCATTATAATTTTTAAAGTGACAAAATAGTTTTGAATCCAAGAAAAAATGATTCTGGACAGATTGTCAGTTAAAATCCATAAATTGCCTGGATCTTATTCAAAATATATCATGAGTTCTTAACTTTGTTAGCGAATACATTATAATATTATGGTAATTTTACTACCTAATATGTTTTCCAAAATAATACGTAAATTCGCAACATTTTAAATCCTCTTAGAACCTTAATCAACACCAATTCAAACAGTTATTAGCTATAGTATATAGAACTGAGTAGAATCAAATCTGACTTCATGGACGTTAAGGCGTTTAATCCGTCAATATAATGTACGCACCCATTCATCATTTTTAAATTTTAAGATAATATGAAGTTGAATGAGTAGAACAAAAAGAAATAGTGTGTTTTGATTATAAAATATAACTGGTACAAATGTATAATTTTACATTGATCAAAATTAATACGATATTACAATGTGTGGGTCAACGTCTTGTAATCATTTTCATCATCCTTCACAAAACGAATTCACGGTCAGCCAAACAAATAATAAAACGAGTTTTATACACAGCATAGTGCATAGATTATATATTACGCAAAAACAGGTTGTCGATCTATAAATTTGACCAATATCACAATAATAATATTATAACAGGTAAAGATGGGAATATACAAGCGAGTTCTAGCCGTTTAAGCCGAGTATACATATATTATTATAATAATATATCGGTTGGTTTCTACACAAATTTACCTCAGCCCCTGGGATCGGGTGACATTTTGTGTAACCCTCGTGTACATTCGTACACCCTACTACACAATTGACGTCCGAGACCTTTGCGGCTTACTGTGTATTTTATTTTATTTATTATTATTATTTTTTTTTTTTGACGATCAACTGGGCCAAACACGAGCAGGTCTGGACATGTATTATGCATGTCGAGGAAGCCGAGCACGCGGTCTAATCAACCGGAGAGGAAATTCATGAAATATTCACAGACCCAAAGGGAGCATGCATCTAGACGCAAATACGAAGAAATACGTATCAAGATATTCGCGTTAGCCCATTAAAACATACTAGCCTAGAAATATATTTATAAGAAACTGATCGGAAAAACGCAAATTTTCATCGTTTAGACATTAAACAAAAATAATTCTAAACCTAAAAACGTCAAAAACAAATTAAGTTTTAATCCAAGACGGCAAGACCTGAAAATGGTAGCCGTGAATAATATGAACAGTTAGGTACCATAATTCACAGTTCACACAAAACAGTTGTAATGTTAACATTATAATGTGAATCTAATAATAATCTTAAACTATTAGGTACTTGTTTTTCACGTTCATTAAAAATAAAATAAACTTTATGATTCGGATAAACGCTATACTTATTACATTTTATTACCTAGTTGATTTCATTGAAAAGTTTGGTTTATATTTTCCTTTACAAGGCCAAGAAAGTATACGTATAATTTAGTAGTAACATATATAGACTTTTCTAAAATTCTTCTAAATGTTTATTATCATAACAATTGTTATAAAATACCTACATAATAAACAATACACAAAAACAGATATTTATATTTAATTAGAATTACACGCAGTGTATTATTATAAGCTACCTAACCATTATTATAAATTATTTCCTCAATGAAAGTAAAATAATCATGTTATATTATTATTATATGATAATAATATTTAATTATAAATTTTATTTTTTGTTTACCGATAACTAAACATTTCCTTATTCGACCAAATCGCATTATTTTTCTTATTAATCCAGATTAATGTAAGTACCTACTTTTATTTTATTTAATTAATAATTAATAATAATAGTAATAATAAATCGTAGGATTTATAAAAGAAAATTTGTTTGGGTCGATTTAAGAGAATAATTTAAATCAAGGTCCTTTTTTTGAAAATTAAACTAAAAATTCGGCAGAGAGAAACCTCTGTCTAACAGTCTGTGTACAATGTACACACAAATTTGACTTTATAAGTGTCTTACAAGCGGGTTTTAATGGACAGGCGGACATCCTTTCAAAGACGAGCGGGAATTGGATTTAATTAAGCATAACGGTATGTGGGACAGTTCGTTTCGTGATAAAACTTCTTCCCGAAAAGGGGAGGAAATAATTTCAATCGTTAGGGCACCATTGTTTCAGCATGCTTTTAACGATAACCGATTTGTCGGTCCCTTATTTTTTTTTTCGATTCAAATCTCGACTGGAGTGTTTCAGCTTCAAATCTACATCGAAAGGACTAAACATTTGTGTGTTCATCAAAAGAGGGAGAACAAAAAAGAAAATATAATATTTTTTCTTTAAAGAATATGAATATGCCCTTTATGTTGGTGTAAAAACGGAAGGACAGAGAATCTGGTAATCGGATTAATCGACTGAAACGAACGGAAACTTTTGAGGGAACAATGCAGAGTACTTAACAACAAAAAATATATATTGAATGTTGATAAGGCGACGGTCTGTCGATTCAGACTTAAAATCCAATTATGTGAAAGTTTGAAATCTATTAAAAAATGTCCAATATTGTGTTCAATTATAATGTGAATAGCTTTCCTGGAAAATTATTAATGAAGTTTATAACTGCAATTTATTGATACTATTTGTCTTCAAAAACCCGATTTTTCATAAATCAGTACTTATAAAGTTATTTTAATAATGTTGTCACCTATTTATAAGTAATCAGTGACAGTTATTGTTATCGGCGTATCATTCAATTTCATGGTTACTCGTAGGCAATTTATAAAATATATATATGTATATTGTATAATATAGTCTATAGGTAGGTATAATGTATAAGAGATATAACTATATATTTGATGCAATTTAAATTTATTTAAATATATTATGGCAAATTGTTTTTGTTCGGTTATTTTATAAAATATTTTTATTAAACACAAGATAAATTGAATGGTAATTAAAGTTTAATAAAAGTTTTTAAAACGTTCTATATTTGTGAAAACTTTTTCTTTTAAAGAAAAAGCAATTTTTCGATTAACTTTTTCTTACAAATAAAGAGTAATTTTTCAATAAACTTTATAGAAAATTGTATAAGTGTTATCTATACTTGTATTCAATATTATGATAGAGTTCCGAGGAGATTAAAAATATTTTATACATCACGAATTGGGAAAACTTCATACCAAATAGCTAAGTAAAATGTTTGGAAATCAGGATTATAAGAGAAAAATGTAATTAATAAATTCGACAACCAATTTAAAAAGAAAATATATATAAATAGGTATAGCTAAATATATAAATATATATATAGCTTTTCGGATTCTATATTATGATGTATTTTTTTTTAAATGTATAGCTACTCCATGAAAATATATAATATGCATCATATAAAATAAATATATGTCATAATATTATACACAAACCACAACATATAATATAATCACTACAAACCATGTGTATTTGTTATTTTTTCATGTATATACTTTTAATGGGTGTTGTGACTTGTGGAATATGAAAGTGTATATTTTTTTTTAGAAATGGTTAAACATTCTCTAGGCGCACTAATAATAAAACGTTACATTTCAAAGTACACCTGATGGCAACCGTATAGTGGAGAACATCATACGTTTATACCAACAAACAATTATAATAATAATATAAACCGAACATATTACACAAAACCGTATATGTCTTCAAAACTTATGAATGCGTGTGATTGAACAGTCCTATACGTCTCAATTACCAGGTAAGTTTTGTTTAAACCCTCAATATAAACCTACACGTTTTTTTTTTGTACATAATACTATTATGTTTCAATCGATTAAATATGTTTTTTTTTTTATATACAAAACAATTTTTCCTCACCTAAAAAACAATCTTTTCTTGCCGATTTCTGCATATCGACGGCTGCAGTTAACCGGCTTAAGCGAAGTCGGCGACACGGACCGGCGATTGAGCTTCACAAAACTCAAACTGTGATTCAGAGATGTCAATAGACCGCGGTCGGACGTCGGCGACAGAAACGTGGACGCGCCGTTGCACAGGTGTTCGATGCTTGGCGACGGCATGCCGATGGTCTACAGAACGAGCTGGAAAACCGCGGAGTTTAAAAACAGATTGATCGGGAGTCCGAAATGCATAGTGTTACGGGGACGGACCACGAGAATAGAGAATTAAAATAATGACGAAAAACGACCACGACAACACTGACCGGGCACAGAACAAATCGATTGTTTCGTGTTTTATTTTTATTTTTATTTTTTTTTTGTTACAGTTTTTACCATCGTCGGATCCGGTGAACCGTGGATCCTGCGTGGAAAAAGGATACGGGCAAATAATTCCGAAAGACGTGACACACGAGGCGAACGGCAGAAATACCACATTAGGGTCAAGGAATGCTAAATCGAGTAGTCGCCGTCGGCGGGCATTATTGCAGCACACACATAATATTATTACATATTATTATAATATACACGTGAGCGTGTGTTTAAGCGTGCCCGGTGTGTGGGCAAAGTTAATGGCTGGTACAACTACAACGATACAGATGACTTTTTTTGGAAGTGATGGAAAAACCGATATTAAACGAGTGCATTTTTATTCGATGGTGGTCAGTCAATGTGTCGCGGCGGCGATGGTATTTGAGGAAATTTCGGATAAAAATTATTATAATCGTAAATACATATTTTATTTACCATAATCTGAAAACCCTAATCACGGCGGAGAGTACACACACACACAGACAGAAAAATGACGTAAACACACTCACAGAAACACACACGACGGCGGGACGGCGGGACGGCGCGAGAGAGTGCGAAGAGCACGTCCGTCGACCAGAGACGTACGAGCGCGACTGACGCGCGTCGAACGGACCGACGGCCGAGTCGTCGTCGTGCGAGAAAAATCAGCGAGAACGGCAGCAGCGCCGCCTCTCTTCCGCCTACAACCCTTTTTTTTTCCTACGCTCCAAAGTGCACCGAATCAATCGTTTCGCTGAACGACGATAACCGTTGCATTTCGTCTGACCTTTTTCATCCTTTACACTGTTTATCGAACAAACTTGAGTAAGTACCAGAGAGCTATTATATTATAAGTATACCAGAGAGAGCTTCTTCGTCTGTAAGTACGTCACGCTGTATGCAAATGATATATTATTATGTCGAATTGTATGTAGCAGGTACACCTCGATTGATGCTTAACACATACGCAGTAAGTCGTATTATAATATATATTTCACTGTAGCGCCTCCACAAAATATGCCGCCGATATTTATAGTATCAGTTTTACTATAATATTATACTCTGCTTAGCTTAGGTTAAGTCCTTAGTCCTCGATGGGTAAACGAACCGGTTAATTGCCTTGTTATCGTCCAAACGACTGCAGTAATAGCATTGATATAAATAAAACACCCCGTTGGCTTATTATTATGATTATATTATATTATTCAGCAAATTATTATATTATTATCGCGTATATACATAGGTACATATAGAAAGACACCGCGTCGTTGCGTTTAAAAGAAATGTTTTTAAACTTGATATAAATGCCACTTTACAAAATTATTGTACACACACATGAACTAATTCATTAATTTATCAAGCTGGAATTCAGTAGAGTTGAGTAAAATCTCAGTTTCAGTGCTCTAACACAAATCATTTATATTTACCATCATCCGATGATAAATAAATTATTATTGGTACGTTATAATATAAATTATAATTCATGTAAAATATGAATCAGAAATACAGCACATTACTAAATCATAAATGATATTTGATTAGATAAAATATCACAAAGTATGGGTGGATCTTGGTAAGTACCTAGCAATGATATAAAAACCACTTACCGAAAAACTTCGGCAATGAGAGGGAAATAATACGAATAAATCATGACGTTATTTTTATTTTTTTTATGAGCAAATAATTATCGTAATAAAGTTTATAGTATTTGAACACGTTTCTAGTAACATCGTAGTTATAACTATTTTAAACATGGCGGGGTTAATGTCATATTTCGAGAGGCCTTGTGGAGTCATTAAGGATCCCTCAGTTTGAATTTTATCAAATCGTAGGGGATTTTCCGATAATTTCTAAGGGTTAGTTCTAAATTGACTTTTATTGCCAAAGAGATCGGCACGAAACGCTAGGGCAGACACGTCCCACGTGGGATTTAACAAAATCGTGCAAATAGAACATATCAGCCGGACAGGAGGAAACGAATCAACAAAGTAACTCTGGTTCCGGTTCCATATGGTTGTTACGATTTTTCACTATACGAAATTAGTTTAACGAACCAAAAGGTTTTGAAATAAATGTACAAAAATATTAAACACACATTTATTGCATGTTTGGACTAAAATAATTGAATAACATCATTTATTAGTTGTCTAGGTACTTGGATTTATTTCGACATTAGATAAATTATTAAAATATAGCCACATGTTATGTTTAATAAATAAATTACGAAATTCAATGGAGAGCTAATTATTCAAGTTATACCATTAATGATAGGTACTAAATAGACATAATATAGCATACAGTATACGGTTTTCATTATAATTAGTAACTAGTATATTAAACCACTATAGGTACAGTCTACAGGTTGAACAAATTAATAATTTATCCAAGAAGTTTGATGCTACATTATCCGTCTGTTATTTTAATATAAAGATTATTATTATTATTACGTATAACTATTATTATTATGTTTGTAAATTAATTCAACCTATTTAACCTTTTTATTTTTTTTAAAGATTTGTTGAGAATTTTATATCGCGCATGAATAAAACACCGAACAAAATTCAAAGTTTGTAAATGGGGAATAATAGTTTCATCGACAAATCGAAAACTTGACCGTATACTAACTTTGTGACGAAAAATACATAAAAAGGCACTTAGACAATAAAACCATCGTCATCGAGTTTTGGACGTCTTCTCGGAGGGGACACGATATTAAGTCCCAGAACGGTCGTCTAATTAACCGCAATTGGACCCACATATAGGGGACAGTGACACATTCATTTCGGTTATAATATTATACATTATTCGATATTCGTCATGTGTCACACGAATTATTTTGATATAATATTATAATATCCGACGTATTGGCTCGAGACCAGTAATTGGATAAAAACAAAACGTTGCAGTGCGTGTAGGTTTTGTGAAATACGGTCCGCTGTATACACACGAACTTCGGTGATGTTTAATTATTATTGTTGTTGTCGTCTGGAGTACATTCCTACACGCACGCAAGTCGATTAATCTATCGATATAATAGGTAGTATCGTAGTGCGTTTCAGGAGACCCAATGTCAAGCGCGGGGGACCGACACAAAATCGTTGAATACCGCCATCATCGCTAATCGCGATGGCTTAAATTATATATTATTATGTTTTACGCCCTCCTGCAGTAGAAATCGGTTAGCAAAACACAACGGTTATTATAGTATAATAATAGTCTGTCGAAAATCGCACTACGAAACGAGGACGACACGGGTGATGTGTTCAAAATATATATATATGTATAGCAATTGATTTACACCGTGGAAGTCGTCTATCAACGGCGCTATTAAACAGCAGTATAGGAGCTTTTCCCCAGCAGTAGTCCGATGAACATACACCCTTGATGCATCGGTGATGAGGGTGAAGGGGTGTGCCGACGACGACGACAAGTCTTTATATGCTCGTATTATTATATCGTCGTCGCACCATCTAAATCGACTGTGGTCACGCAGACGGCAGCTATTGATAAACATTTCCGGACGACGACTTGGGGGAAAGTATACCTACAGACGTGTACTGTGTACGTATATGCACCGCGCTGTATAATATATATATATATAGAATTTCATCAGATAAAAGTAATGCATGTCACCGGCAAAAAGCGGGGTGGAGTATATAACCCCGAAAACCACTGAACCATTAACGAAATGTGTGTTCATAATAATTTCGCATAATACATAATAATGTACGCACCACAAGTCCGTAATAACTTATACGACTGTAACTTAATACAATGAATGGCACGCGTATTCGATATATTCGTACGCGTTGGTACCATAGATGATATAAGAATGGATAGCCCATACAAGTTTCGTATGGGGCCGTGTGCTTTTTTGGGGAAGAGAGAACGTAAAGAGAGAAATGCTACACGGGGCTTTTTTTAAGGTCATGTCCAAAAACTGTTTACAATATTTGTCAATTTCAAATTTGTATTTTGATTGTCATGCCTGAAAATGGAAATTGGAATACTCAAATATTACTCTCAGCTTTGCGTACATAATTAATTGAAATCAGAATATAGAATAATATAGATAGTTAATTATTACTGATTAATCATTGATGTTATTTATTATTATTTATCAATATTATCGTTTATCAATTTTGGCCCCATATAACATTAAAAACGTATCACTAAGTTTTCTACTGATAGAAAAGAATATCTATTCTTATATTATCTATGGTTGGTACGCGATATTATCATCATAATATTATGCTGTTTGTTATTCGTGTAAATGCGCACGTCTTATGATATAATTATGGCAATCGTTTTGTTTGCAAATTGCAAATGTCGGGTCTTCGATTTCACATTCGCGGTTAATCGATATCTCTATCCCCCGATCGTGTAGAATATACAATAAATCATAATATATATTATACAACATTCGGCTGCATACGCATGCAGGTCGACGGGCAACGACTATTCTTGTTTTTTTGTTTTCCAAACAAACACTACTAAAACCGTACACGACAACGTCGGCCGTCGTACTTTTATATATAAACCCAATTAAAGTCAAGTGGCATTAGACAAACGTGGGGTCTATTAAAATAACATTCACTCCCCGCGACGCCTAAATCTATTTCTTACCGGCCGTTATACTTCGCCCACCGTCGGACTTCCACACGCCGCCAACAACAACAAGACGGGAAGCAAAAGCCGGAGTCGCAAAAGCTTTTAAGGCTTTCGGGGAAAATATTTATCTGTGGGTGCACGAACGCGGTCTCGCCGACGTATATAATATGCCTTTATGCCATCGTTCTGAATGCCATATAATATATCAAAGGGAAACTTTATCAAAGTGCAAATAATTAGCAAAACGTCGTTTTATCTCGGAAAACGGAGCGTATCGCCTTTTACCAGCGCCACGGCCGTCGCTGCAGCCGAAACGAACATTTTGCGATTATTCACTATCGGACGTGCGTTTTGTCTATACAACAATAACTGTGTGCGTTTATAATATTGTACATCGGCTACAACTGCAACGCATACAAACGGTCGAAAAAGCCCTCTGTTTGTCGGATTATACGTTCCACATATAATATATAAATACTCCTATCACTCCCTTCTCACTCGGTCCACGGTAAATAATCTCTCTACATTATATACATACAAACAACCCGCACGCACACACGATGTGTTGAAACACGCGAGTCATTAATATATTTTATTTTTTTTCCCCGTCCAAACCTTTCAACGGCATCGCGCGCGCCACAATATGATCCCGAGCCTTTGCCGAAGCTTTTAATCCGACGAAAAATGTCCGACGGCTTAAAACAGCAGTGTTGTTCGAAATCATATTATTATCCATTTGACCGTGCGAAATACGCGCGCAATAAGCGGCCGTGGATTAAGGTCATAATGTATGGTTTGGTATAGATATTTTATGGTATACGAATAGCATTAATGTACCGAATGACGGTAAAGATTAAAAAAACCAAAATTAATAATAATAATTGACGACGGCCTACGTGCTTTTCTCTCGATGTTGTATACGCCTCGTTTCCGTTTAATCTATGGGTGCTATTTTTGTTATCATTGACTATATGCAAATTAATAAACATCAATATAGTATGAACGCTATTCAATTCGTTATATGTATATATAGATTAATCAACTTGAATTCTGATTTGTTTTATTCTCTTCGATAAAGGCGCGAATGAGTTTCGACGATTAGGCAAAAAAATGCCGGACCGCATTAAAATATAACTTCGGTTATAAAAAATCTCTCAAAAATACCAAATCTCAAAAAAATAATTTTAAAACGTTTTATAGATATTTATCACAATATAATATGGATCGATATATTTATATAGTAATATAATATCGATCAAACATCACGTGAACAGTCCGTATTTCAATATAATCATAGATGCCAAAATAATCATATAATTGTATTATTACCGCGGACTAAGGATATTATGATTTTAGTATCATTAAAATAATAAAATTTACTGTGCTGTGTCAGCAAATATTATTCATAAACGAGAAATTAATATGTGACTTGATTTTTCACAACACGTGGCGTAAATACCTTCTGAAACGTATATTATAGTAATATATTATTTTTTGAAACGATTCGACAATTTAATAAAACGCGCTGATATGATATTAAAAACGTTCACTGTAATCATAAATCGTGATACACAAAGGTGTACGATTTATATTATTTTCCATAGGATTTATGATTGAAAATGTGCGCTCAAACAATTTTTACAAGCCACCGTGAGTCGAGACAAACAAGTTACACATAAAAACCATATAATAATATGTTAGTAATATGTTACAAGAGTTTACAAAGTTTTACGTTCGTTCGATATAGACAGCAGTGCGAATAAATAAGGCACATACACGGAAAACTTAACAAAAGCAGACAATATTCCGAACAAAGCGATGCTGCGGTAGTGAATACTACGGGTGGTAGGGGACGTGTGTACTGTGTGGTGGCAGGGAAACATACGTAAAAATAAAACCCCAGCGAACAAACTTTCCACGTGGAAAATTATTATTTCAGATAAAAATCTTGGCGGTATACCATGATATAACCACACTCGATTTTTATAGAGGCGAACTGCTAAATAATCATCTGGGAATGCCATATAATTGCTCGCCGGTCACTAGGGAAATGATTGGACGGTATAAGGCAATTTTAGGCGGCGAGCAACGTTCAAGAGGTTTTATTGTTCCTGTGGAATCAATTTGCGGCCAAAATACGTCCACATAGCAAGAGAAAAAGGTCGGTTTTAATGTTAGTTACACAATAGAATAAATTGTCCATAAAAAATCTATTGAATACTGTTTGATTTATATTTTTCCTTCATCGCGGGACAAAAAAGTATATATTATTATGTTTAAAAACGATTTGTCGGACCCGTGATTTGATTTTCTTGTGGAAAAAAAAAACTATGGTAAAAATTGAAAATTGAAAGAATAATATCCGTTCTCTAAAGTGGTTGTCGAGAATAATAATACGGGAAAAGTTAAGTGTGCGTGATGCGATACAAGTCACATGCGTAATCTTTGAATATGACTATCGAGACCTGGCCATAGGCCAATAAATAATAATACTTATTGGACTCTAAAGAAATTCCTAGGAGATCGCTATAGCTAGTGTAATACAATATCTACGAGAAAACCGCTTAAAGAAATGTTTTTAGGGAGAGTAATGCCAATAACTCACAAAACTTAATGTGACATTTAGGTAAGGTAAAATAAGCTGTACGGAGATTAAATATTTTACTAAAAAAAAAAAAAAAATATTTATAAAAAGTTATACAAAAAAAGCAACAAAAAAATAATATTTTTACTAATATAAAAACATCACTTGTCATGATCACAAAATAATTAGAACTATATATAATAATATATTGCGTATAGTTTGTATGAACACGGATCAATTTATAGCATATTTAGTACACAACGACGACAGCGTAGGTAGGTCATAACTAATAGCAATAACTATACGTTTATATTTTTGACATATAAAACACCAAAAACCGAATATTTATATTGTTTAAAAATTATAACAATAAAAAAAAATATTAATAATACCTTTTGCTTAAAATATAATTTCATTAGTTTTACGTGCAACACACACACAAAAAGCCGGGTCAAATTTGTTATTGTCCCTGCTGCTATGGATACGATAGAGGGGATCGGAGTTTTTGTTTGCAACTGCAGTACGGCAAAAATGAAAATATATTTTACGCAGAATTAAAATAAAGACCGTTTACACAGCTGATCCCGGGGGAAACGCAGAATGTATATATTGTAAGGAACAGCCGACAATTAAAAAAAGACGACTTAAGTGGGCTCACGTGATCCCCACTCCCATAAATCCCGACCGTGAAAATGAGAGTCTTCGTCTTAAATCTTCTGCAGGTCCTTTGAGAAATCTATTGTTTTATGAAAGCTCGCGAACATTAGGATCTCGTTAGTTTCCACGAAATGATGGTAATATTAAACTTTCGTCACCAGTTTGTTGGTTTGTTATTACATCCAAAACCAGCAAATTTCATTATTTTTGACACGATGTGTCTCCTTATTACGTTACAAAAAATATCGTAATACAGTATTCACTAAATAAGTGCATTTGACAAAAATGTTATTGAGAAATAATAATAATAGAATTTAACTATAATAGAATTTTTTCGAGGAATAGGTAATCGATATAATCATAATTTATTTGATACAGTAAAAAAAAAAATTATATAATAAAATAAATTTAAGACAAAGGAAAACATAGCCATAGTATTATAGTATTACACTAATAGAATTATTTATATATAGTTATTTTTTAGATTATTTAAATCTTTGTAAAAACCTAATGCTAAACGTAATTTGTATTTTAATTTTAATGATGTCTTCTTTAAAGTTTTGGGGAGTTAACTTATAAACTTACAAATTGTTTTAAAAGATTTCCCCTTTGGGAGTACCAATACCAATAACCATCTCATTAAATCTTTTATTATAATTATTAATGCATTTTTAAATATGCTAGTATTACTAAACTGCATTCGATCACAACTAATGGGTATAATATAAATCTAAAAATCCCCGTATAATAGTATGTAAAAAAAAAGTTAATAAAAACACAAATGTAAATATAAGAAAATTCTTAATATATCAAATATGAAATAAAAATATGAAAATAAATGTAAAACAACCGTGTTATACATTATGTATTTAAGTATATTGTAAAAGTATATTAAAAATAATATACATAGGTACCAAATGTTCGTGATATTACAATACCACAGATTGTAATATAATATAATATTTATTATATTGTATTATTATTTTATAATATAATCTGTGATAGCACTAGCTAAATCAAAAAACAAAAGAATGAAATAATATATGTTTATTATAATAAATTATATTAGTTAAAAACGTTAACTAAAAATATATTTAATTAGGTACTTTATACTAATTATTTGATGGATTGATTTCAAAATCCTGTTGCTTAGCTAATTTTCAGACATATTTTTTTGAATTATGAATCCCATTATCTTTCAGTACCTATCCGGCAGGCCATATTATGTGATCATAACAACGGACTTAAAGCGAATACAAAAGTTTAACCTATTTTATTTAATAACATTTTTGTACAATATAGGTAGGTTTACTGAACGAAATAAATTTCGAATTCAATGTAATAACTCAAGTTTCATGAATCCAATGTTAAATTTCATTAAAGATCATTGGATCATTATTTGCATCAAACAATAATTTATATGATGAAATGTGGCATTAGAGTTTGTAGGTAAATACAGTCGAAATAAAAGATAATATAATATTTTGTCGGAGATATCATAGGGAGATTTAACGGTCCGCTGCAATATGGTAGATAAGTACACATAATACATTATCATCGTATTGAAAATAGCCGCAGGGTAAATAAGAACTTAACGACAATACGGAGAAGGGTGGATCGAAAATTTTCGATTCAAACGCCGACAGCGGATATATAAGCTGTATATATAGGAATATAGCTTGTCTGAGGAGACAAGTCTGATCAGGGAGACGTTTCAACAATTATTGTTTTCGCCCAGCGCGCTCAGTCTCCGTACAGGATTTTATTTGTTGTATTGTTGAAATTCGGAGTTTATTACCATACACTTGTACAGTGACAATAGTATCTGTTATAGGTGAGCGTGCAGTTCGACCCTCTACCGCTTCCCTCCCGCACCGACCAGAAAGAAACAAAAATATAAAGTTAACGTTTCGGACGGGCGCGCTGAACGGTCATATGTATTCGGTGCGCGTAAGAAGCCGAACATCGCGTCGCAACAACAATACAAGACACCGACATCCCATCGTCGACGTTAAGAAAAAAAAAAAACCGGTGATTTATGGAATCCGATTATTAATTCAACGACATTGAAATCCATTTATATACCGGGCGGCGTCTCCGAGCAACCGAAGAGCGATTGTGGGTGGAACGGCCGCCGCCGTGTCATCGTAACGAGATTAAGAAACATTACAATATATTATTATATAAGAGCGTCCCATTGTGATATCCGCTGCCACCCGCAGCCAGCGGAGTTATGCTCGTCTCGTCTTCTCGACACTAAAAAAATATGATTGAAAACGAGAGATTTATCGCGGACGCCTTATATATAGTACACGTCGGAAAACCATTAAGACTTGTTTAAATCCGTTGACTATGTCCTATCACTACGCGAGTGTGTGTGAAAATTGAAATCGCCCGCGCGTGCGATCCTTCCTTCCAGCCCCCCTAGTCGGTGGTTTTGGATTTCCAATCCGAAATCGAATTTCCGGTAGCGGGCCCGTTAATGATTTTTGAAATGCGCACAAATCATCCGCACCGTGACAAGTACACTCCCGCTTAACGTTCAACGGGTCGAAAGGGTTTCGATAAAGCCACATCGTTCTGTTTTACATTTAAACCGATACTACAGCGATAATATATTATGTACATATCGAAATTAAAACATCACCACGGACATATTATATTTTGTTATCGACACACATCGCAGGACTACGATTATTAATATTATTCAATTCGAACGAGACACGGTTTTGTCATTTTACAATCCGTTAATATATATATACGGTAGTTATACGTCCTATATACGATAGAGAGATACAATTCAATTTTAAAATATCCATGGATTTTTGTTTTATTTTATTATGGGCAAATAAAGGGGCATATTATTATGGCCCGCTGCAGTTTCCACCTGTACGTGCTTGTCGCGCTTGTCGAGTAGGTACAACCCATTCCCGCCGTTTACTTAAATAATTAATTTCTGTTTGCACCGTAAATATTTACTTTTAATTTTGTTTTGTAGAAGCCTCTATACGTTATACGTGCAATATTACTCGTTGCCCAACAGGCTAAATCTACGAATACGAACATACATTATGCACCACACACGTAGGTACCTACTATTTTCTCGCTTGTTCGTTTTTAAAATTATTGCACTATAATATTATATAGTTTATAGACTTCATAATTTTACATTTTTTTTTTTTTTTTTTGAAAACTGTTATATAGGTACCTAATATAAAAATGTAGCATAAAAGTGAAATGCAGAATAAAAATAAATACAGTTTATGACACAAGAATCAAGACCCAGCCAATAGATTATATCATGAGTGTATTAGTTTATTTTGTTCAATAGTGATAAATAATAATACAAATAAATAATAATGATTCATTTAAATAATATTATAGGATGTATTTTCAACTTTTTTTTTTTTAATATTTATGTGTGCACAAAATACGAACAGTTTCAATGAAGGTAGCGATCGATAAAATATGTATTATACGTGTAGAACTATTATAGTATATAGTGTTTGCACGCGGAACAAATATTCAAGTAAGTTTGTCAAACTTTATAAACGAAAAACGGATACAATTATTTTAGTAGTATACAATAATATAGGAAGTAAAATGTATAACGTACAAAATATAATAGGTTTAATAAGATGAATAAGGTAGTAACGCAAACGATGAAACCATTTCCACGAATACTCCAATTTTGGAGAAAATGGGAATTGCTTTTTTTTTAAATTACTCTGAAAACGCTACAGACGGTATACCCAAAACTGGAACCGGATCGAAAACTGACGCCCAAATGGCCAAACAATAATACACGCGATATTGTCAACTCATATTTGCTATAGTTCCAACAGTGATATTTTAACATAATACACAGTCATTATTGTGGGTGGGCTTTGACGGAAACCGTACTCCGTGAAATTACTAAATTATATGCACATTTGTCTTGAATAGCATTTCCAGTTCCAGCGAGGTCCCAGCAATCGTTAAAGAATAATTTTACGGCGTTTGCACTTAACGTAAACATTCGGATTTCTTTTGACAAAATCAGAACACGTATAATAATTAACGTGGTACCCACAAACATTTTGAGAACATAAAGTCATAAACAATTTATGATTTAAAACTACTATGTATAGGTACGTAATTCCATTTTAAATAGGCGGCTACAAATACAGGGTGAACCGTAAGACACACATTTGTCGTTAAATCAACGTTTTTCTAACAAAAATATATAATATATTTTTACTACTTTTGTTAACGTTATCGTTTTTTTTTTTAAATTGTTCATGACAATATATACATTTGTAACCCTTATTCCAAAGCAAAACACATAAAAATTTAAATATTTTTATAAACACGCATTTACATTTTAAGAACATCAGTGAATTACTATTGTTATAAACTACGATGAAGATTCGATACCGTAAAAAAAAAAAACCGTTGACATTCTATTCGAATTACATTGTTTGCTATATATTTTCCCAAGGACAAAATCACCATAGTGCATACAAACACAGTTTTCCCGAAACTGCCTCGAGTACGACGACAGGAAATGATGGTGAAACGGAATATAGAGGTACCTACATTGTTTTCCATTTCCATAGGGCATTATGATACATAATATGAGTTTTTGTTTCAAACGAAATACATTTCAACATCGTACTGTTCACAAAAGACGTAATAGCTACGGTGAAACTGAGTAATTAGTGACAGCTGAATTAGAAATGTACAGCAGGTAGCAGTGATGCTGTACTCAGGGCGGAGAATTTTAATTTTACATTTTCGCAAAAAAACAGGATAAACCGAAGGCACATTCAAAACTTTCTATGCGACAGTCAGTTTTGTAAAATTGAAAAAACGTTCAAGGTTTATCAAAAATATTCAAAATATACTAAATCGTATTTAGACAATGCACAGCAGTATAAATAGAATTTATTAACAAACCGCTTGAATAAAGTAATTTTTTTTTTGAACAACAACTATTAATAATCTGTATAAAATTAATACAATGCTATTAATAGGTGCATAGGCAGGCATACGAGAAATATACAAAGACTTGAAAGAAACCATCAAAACTATTTCAAATATATTATTAACAATTATATAAAACTAGTTTACCTACTTTGTATTTAAAATAATTCAACAAATATATTTTGTCTAAGTGTTTGAATCATTCACCATTTTCTCCCATTACGTATTACGAATAAATTGATTCTTGCAATAGCACATACCATACATATTTCTCCAACTTTTAAACCTTGAAATTATCATAACTCATATAAGTTATATAATGAAAATTGTTATAAAATGTACGTTTTATAGGACATAGACCTACAGAGAGTAGAAAAACGCCCTAGAAAACAAGTGAACAAACATAATATTATAGACTTTTTTATTTAAAAATATTATATTATTCAAATCCAGATTTATATAAATATATTTTTGCTTTTGAATAACAATACATATAGTTTTATAGAATTTACCACGGATTCCAAGCTTTATGGCATAGAAAACAAAATATTTTCACGGATTATTATTATCGGTGTAAGGTCATTCGAGAATGTTATAGTTGTTACGGAAATTAGTGTACCTACCTATATTATAGGTAAAAAAAATGTCAAATACATTTTTTCATCTCATTACAATGAAATTCCAACGTATCTGTATAATAACAAAAACAAAAAAAGACACGGAACCACTATTATAGAGCAGATGAAACTATTGTGGTGTTGTGTGGAACGCTTGAAAATAGTTTAAATTATGAGTATCAACACTTTATGCGTAGGTATAATAATATATTATATTGTATTTCTTTTAATAAATTCAAATCGAAGTCAAATTGAATAAGTATGTATAAGAAAATACGTTTTGGTTTTTTTATTTTTCTTACTGTAAAAACCACAAATATTTTAGACGTTTAAACCGCAAAATACGCTCGAAAGTATAACACAAATATTATCGTTTTCGATTACATTAAATGGATCGCTACTATACAGCATAGAATATACACATCGCATAAAAAAAAAAAATCATTTGAAAAAAATTATTTGAATTTGAAAGCCTAATATTATTTCATCAATCTGTTTACGGGTCAATAATTCTATATTTAATGTTTAACAAACAGAAATCTTTATGTACCTAATGTCCTAATCTATTTATCTATATATAGGTAACACAGACTATTATAATAATCAAATCTAATGGGATAATAAGTAATAACATTTTTTTTGTAGTATACGTCGTGTGTGTGTGCGCGCACGCGTTTGTGTATAAGACCAACGAACTCGTAACAAAATACGTATAGGTGTACCTTCTTCTTCAAGTAAAACTGCAAAACACATATTTGATGACATGAACGTTTTGCATTCGTAATATGTCTTCCTTAAACTTTCCGACCGTAATTTATCGTACGTCTATTTAGGATAATAATATACAAATCGTAACAAAGGATTGTATACATATATCGTAGTTAATAATATTAATTATGGCCGCCAGCTCCGTTTCCCGAGTCCGGGAAAGGAGGATAGCATTCGAGATCGGACGAAGATATACGCTCGAAGACATTATACGAATTGGAACTGAAGCCGAAGGGCGGCAATCCGCCAAAATAGTGGTCGGAACAAACTTTCGCTGACATCAAAACGCACTAAGTCCCTAGACCACAAAAATATATTACGCCAAACTCAGCGAACGCGTCGTGCACTATATACAATAAAATTGTACGAGTTCACGGCGATATTATATATGTGCGCGTGAACGATATGGCTGCAAAGGTCGTCGGTGCATATTAATCGACACCGATTAGGATTGCAAAGTACAGGTGCTCCGCGTA
>WHPZ01581938.1:0-46118 GCA_016617965.1 Macrosiphum rosae
TGAAACTTCTAAAGTATACTATTTTATATCTATGATAGTATCACGGTTTGTTGTTGATGTATAAGTACCTAATGGATATTGTGATATGATTAATTTGGAATTTAGTATAGGTACCTATTATAGGTCAGTTTTTTTTTTAATACCTTAGATAAGTATAAAGTATGTCTTATACCTAGAATGACATACCGTCTCCGCTCAGAATCGTTTTTCTTATACAATGATATTATACCATTGAATTAAAATTTAATACTATCCATTATACGGTGACTCACTTGTAACCTAACCTAACAGTAGTACAGCAGAGCAACTTTTGTTGTTGTTATTTGTTGCTGTTTGAGAGGTTTTTTAATATTGTGCCTGTACTACGTAAGTAATTATAACATAAATAATTATGTTACATTTGATTTTCTATTTTCTTTAATTTATTATCAGTTGTACTGTTTTATATTTCTGGATTTTACACAGTTAAGTTACAATTAGGTATTATTCGATCGTGTCAACGATATTACTATTCGTTGATAGAAAGGTCAATGGTGGTTTTGTGTTTAGATTGTCTAAAATAGTTTTGACACCGTCATCGTCGTGAGTGGCGTTGCTATAATAATCACAGTATAATGTACCTATATGGTTATACTAAGGTTGTATAGTTACCATAGTTACGAAACATGGTTATCACGATCATTGTGTGCTATTTACAAATGAAAATTAATATGGCACATTATAATACAATGCTGTGAATACTATGTGATTCCTCTCGATATCCAATAGTTCATGTACAGGAATTCATAGTTGTAACTATCAATCATTTAGGAGTGGACTAGTATGTGAATTATTATTATCTAACATGAGATTCTGGTTTAATGCACCTACTATATTTAGTAGGTACATATTTCATATTTAATGAGAAAATAATATGATGTAGTTATATAAAATTAGTATAATACACATAAATTGAAAAAAAAATATTCTGCATGGCAAAACATAAACTGATAGTATTATGAATTTATTGAACGATACTTAATGATAACTCACTTTAATATTTTATAGTGCACTAGCTGATCCCGTGCACTTCGTTACCCGTTAAATGTATCAACTATATATGACTCAATCTTTGTTCAATTCGTTATTTAATATTCAGTGTATGGAGTTCAAAATTTATCTTAACTTTTCCGTTGCCTGGAATAAAAATTCTGATTCGCAGCTGTATAGCCAGTATAGGTACCTATATTATCAGGTAGGCAATCTACCTGCGGTAGATCGCGGACCCCGTGATGTTTGTACCTAACTTTATAATTTAACTCTAAGGTATCAAAGTTATATTAAGTATGTGACTGAACTCCTCCTGAACGGTTGGACTAATTGTGAATGCCTAGTCTGTCGACCAATCTTTCCTCCTAGTCCACGAATACGTGGCATCGTGATTGTTTTATGTACCATGTACATAACTTAAATGTGAGTATAATATACGCTCAATATTTACGTAATTGTGATACATAACACAGCGTACAAAAAAATTAAATGTATTGAATGAATACACTTATAATAGTGCAACCAATACATAGTTTATAATAGTTTTAAATTCCATGGCAACCATTTATAAACAAACATTTCCACCGTAAATCTCTAAATCCCCGTTTGAGCACATCCCCTGGTTGGACCTAGGGTGATGATTTGTAGCCTATGTGTTATTCTGATGTATAAGCTATATTATTGTAAAGTTTCATTAAAATCCATTCAGTAGTTTTTACGTGAAAGAGTAACAAAGTCACAGAATTTCGCATTTATAATATTAATAGGATATAAAATACGTTTTAGTAGGTGGTTTAAAATTAAGCAACTGAAATAACAAATATAATAAAAATAGAAAATTATTTCTACATAGACTCCTTAGAACCTACAGTGCTGCACATAATATTATATTAACAACATAATGTGACATTTGAGATTGATCTTAATAGGTAATAATGATACATTGACTGTAATTAAAGTTATTTAACAAATTCAAATCGTGATTGTCCATTTTTTTTTTAGTCTTATACTCATATAAAATAATTGGTTAACAGTTTATTATAATTTTTTAATTAATTGTAAAATATTCAATACATTAAGCGTGAACATAATATATTTTTATATCGTACAACAATTTAAGAAACCAATTGAAGCAAATACTGAAAATTCTCATTTGAAAATGTATTCCATTATAACAAATTTATAATAAAAAACTGTTATCAAACGAATATATTTTTTTTTCTCGCTTGCAATTTAAATTATATCCTAGGCCCTAGCCTTCTTTTATATTTAACATTTAAGATACTATAATACACTTCGTTACTTAATTATTTTTAGAAAATAAATACGTAAATTAAATATACAAATAATCACACTAATATACTCCACAGTTTACTGTATACATGATATTATTATAATATAATATAGGTACTAAAAATTAAACAATAAAAACTAATAATGAAGGCTTATTGAATTTTAATTAATAAAACAGTTTACTTACTGTAAACATCGTTTACAATAAATAAATAAGAATATCTATTATTAATATCTTATATATTTTTTAATATTTACAATCATCTTTGTTTCTTATACATAATCACAAAAAAAAATACATTTTATTTATATACTAAGTACACTAAACATATATTAGTAATACAAATAATTCTAACTTCTATATGAAAAAAAAATTAACGATATTTACTATAATGTTTAAGCACTGAACTTAAATATTTACTGTTATAGTAATTATTATTATTATTGTAGTATTATACAATAATGTTAAATACCTACTCTAAATATATTAATGATGTTGCATTATAAACTCTCTTATATTACCGATCCATTTACGAATATGTATACCTAACCTATTCTATATCTGTTTATTTTATTGTAGGCAAGTTTAAAAAAAATGAGATCATTGAGTATTTAAATAGTATCAGTTCTAGTAAGACAAGAATACTTCAAGCAAGTGTGAGTTTCCTTTTACATTTAAAAAATTGTTAATATGTTTACTTTAACTTATGAGTCAGTCACATTATCTATCTTCATAATCATTTTCACCCATAAACTAAAAATGGGGTATAATTTATTAGTTGTTAGTACCTACATATTATAAATTGTGCATATTCATTTTTTTTTACAAATCAGTGAGCACAAGCAGATTTGATTTACGTAGCGTTAAAATAAAATTAAGTAATCTGATCTACAAGAATAATGAATTTGGATAATCACTATGCAGTAAATACCGGAGTTTGAAAATATGTTTTGTTTTAATTTTATAAATATTAAAAGAATCAAAAATAATTACTTGCAAAATATTGTTGCAACAATTATCGATGAATAATATCATAGTTATAGGACATAATATAATCAACATATTATTATAATAATTGTAAAGTTCATATTATTTGTACCTTTACGCTTGTACCCTTATCATAGTACATTCGTATATATTATAGTATGTAGGAACCTAGTCAATAAAATAAGGTTTATTGAGTTTGAAAATTTTCTATATTTACATAAATTAGAAATATAAAAATAATATAATAATAATAATATTTATTATTATTATTTATATACGTATATAGGAAGTGCTTACACAGGGTGTGGTTTTTCTATATTTCAAACAATTAAACTTTTAACACCTGGTATTAAACGAAAAGCTTACCGGTTTTACGTAGGTACATGACGATGTCGAAGTAAACAAAAGGACAATACAGACCAAAAATGCTCAGCATGCAGGGAAACACAAAGCAATCTATAAGTGGCATTGTTTACTGAATATTTACGTCGGTACTCATCGATAATAGGTCTTTGAACGGTTTTTGTCTCGGTTTTTGAAAATAGACAATATGATGATATAATATCATCCGAGATCAACATGTAGTGATATAATGCATTTCGAATAATATATAGTAATGTTCAAGATGGTACTTGAATAAATTATAAACATTTAAAAAATAAATATAAGTTTATTAATATAGTAAACTATCAATGATCTGTTCTCTAAATGTATAATATGATAAACAATAAAGATAGAAAATACGAGGGATAAAAATAAATTGTAAAAGTAGTTTGGTACTTGTAAGAGGTACTAAAGATTTGAAGGGACTTGGAAGTACCCAAAATTAAATGATTGTACGGTTATGGTAAGGAAATCAATTTGGTTTGACCACGGACAATAAACGAAATTTTAAAATTATCATGCACCTACGTTCAGCCATTGCTGTCTATTCCAATTATTCTGGAGACAATTGAATAATCTTTAAGTGTGTGGGGATGCCTAAAAAGAAAACTAGGAAAACATTAAAACAAATTGCAGAACACGTTGAAGTCGGCAAGGGTCAATGCAAGCTTTAAAATAATCCTAAATAAAAATGCATATTTCATGAAGAAAAATAATTGTTAATATTTCAAAACCTTGGTAAAATAAACAAACCTTTACTTTAATAATAATTTATAACAAAATTAACGGTAAAACAAATAGAAGATTTTAGTTTTTTAATACATTATGTGTAGGTAGGTCCCTGCTATATTTTAATTTTCAACTTTCATCAGAAATGATAATTTTTACAAATGTTCAATTAACAAAGAGAGTTGAAATTAGCACCCGTTATTATAGTAAAGTTCCTCCAAGATAAATTGACTAAGACTAAATGTCTAAATTACAGCATTAAGAAACTGACGGGAAACATTACGGGGAGGTACATATGGCATAGCTTATGAAGATATTGTAATATGTATACACTATTATGACGCGACAGCAGTTTCAAGACAACGAGTCATTGTATTCATTGTATATGGTAGAGTAAAATCATAAATTTTGATTTTGGCTGTTATTAATTATTTTATGGATACAAACTTTGATACTATAAATGTGACTAATGTACAGAACTGTGTATTTAAACGCATATTGTTAACCACACCACACACGGTACTATACGTTGTTTGTTGTATCTTAAATGTGTATACCAATACATTAAAGATTATAATCCAAATTAGAATTTAATTTCATAAGCCCATCGTCAAAAATGTTTTTGAACCTTAGTAAAATGCATCATTACGTTTATACGACATAATAAAGGTTAAATTACATAAAAAGTTTAAATAAAAAAAAGGAAGCTATAAATAATACACAGGAAGTGTTTTATTAACTTATTTATTATTAATTTTTTTTCTTATGAACAAGTTGTAAGCCTACACAGAAAAGTTATGAGATTATAGTATACTTCACAGACATTTTTTATACAAAAACTTATATTTTATACATACGAGTTTTATGCATAACAATTAATTGAGACAAGTTAATTTTGTCCACAGTATTAAGTGATCTTGTTGAAGCGATTTAATGTGTTTTGTTTGATAAAATTATACTATCAAATTAGAAATAATGCAAAACTTAGACCAGACAAATACTAGTAATCTCGTTTCACATAATATAATAATTTAATAATATTTGATTAACGATTTTCATTAACTTTATGAACACTTATTTTATTATTTTACTGATGAATTTAGAAAAATTGAAGTTGGTCATATTTTATACTGTTTTAGTTTGTTTTGTATAAATTGTATAAATTATGTGATTATGTTTACAGATTACTAAGTCTATAATGCTGATACAATAATATTATAAAATAAATAACTTGAAATAACTAATTGTATTATTGGGGAACAAATGTTTGTGTTTTAAATGTTTTTCATAATTCATGCATATTCTGAATGATTAAATATTAAAAACCTTTATATATTATGGAATATTCATCTGTTAATATAGAATTTTTCTTATTTTATACATTTTACATTATAATTTTAGATATAGAACATTCTTAACTTAATATTTTAATGATCTAATTATGTATAGCAGTCAAATTCATTTTTAACTTTAATCATAATTCGAGTAACGTTAAAAACAAGTTGAAACTAGCACATTTGAAAACTTATAAAAACACGAGTCACGTAACTCGAATCAGTATTTAAAAATAAAAAAAAATCCTGAAAAAATGTCACTGTTAAAAATTAACCACTATCAATAAATAGGTAGCCCTTACATTTTTAATATAATTTAGCATTCATGTACATATAAAACCCAAATAAAATCCTTTATAAAAAAAATACAATTAATATTTACTTCATTAAAATTTAAATGTTTTTATGGCAAAGTAAATTATCATCAATGTGACGTTGATATCAGAGTACTTTTTAATTCGAATCAAACAAACATGTTAACAAATATAAATAACCATTTAGTATTTTTGAACGAACAACATTCATTTGTACACGATTTATTGATTACTGTAGTAGTAATTATAGTAGCCTGATTAATAATAAAGATAATGTTTGTTTTATTTTATTATTTTATTTTTTATGAGGATAGTGATTAAATAACTATATTTACTAAAATGTCAACTGTGTTCCTATTCAGAAACATTGTGGTTAAAACACCAAATTCCTAACGTCAAATTTACATACAACATTTATTAATATAGGTACCTATCTATTATCGTTTTTCTTTAACTACAACAAATAAATGTATAAATGAAATACATTTTTTTTTATATAATTTTTGATCAGTCAGACTCGTTAATCAAGTATTACCTATCAATGTTATATATTTTTTTTTCACTTTAATTCCCTTTAGTTCAAATAGTTTATAATTAATAGTCTCACCAACACACACTCATCGCATAGCAAAACCAAAATAACGAGCTACTCATCAGCCCTGTTATTATAAGTAAAATATGGACGTAATGCGTATAATATAATAAAGCGTTTAACGTCACGACTGAATACCGCCGGTGGAGCGATGCTTTGTCCGGCGGCATTTATTACGTTATTTGCAAAGGTCTATCCCTTGTTGCTCGTAGTCTCCAGTTTCAAATGCCATAATGCCATGTGGCGACGGTCACGACTAATTTATCGGCAGTTTAAAACATTCACGTTATAAAAAGAGAGAGACCGAGCGAGAGAGAGGCATAATGTGAGAGGGTGATAAAGGGAGGAGAAGAGGACAATATTTTGGGATCACGTAATTTATATGCCTCTCACGAATAACTAGTATAAATTCCACTCCATAACAACGACAACGATGACGATAATGATAATGGCAATGGTTAGCGTTGATGATTATGATTATAATAATAATAATAATATGGAAGATACACGTCGATATTGTTGTAATAATAATACTTAAAATGACTATAGTACGTGTGGTAAGGATGATAAACTAATGTTTTGACTTACCGTCCTGGCTCCTTTTTTGTTTCAACGACAACAACACCTGGAACAATAACAGAAGAATGTCTTATAACTGAATTTGTTTAAAGATAATATGCAGGTAGTAGTAAAAATTGATTCATTTGATGTAAATTACATGTATATAATGCACAGAATACATAATATTACCGTAGTTCGACGAAGAGCGATTATTATGTATTGGCCAATTGATTTGATAAAAATGTAAAAAAAAAACGAATATATGTAATTATTTATAACATTTTTAGTAGCATAATTATTAATCATAACCATTATTGATTTATTACATCAGCTCGTTTAGAGGATCGTACCTATATGTTAGCCAATAATTACACGATGAAACAAGCTAAAAAATTGTTAGGTAACTAACTTGTCAACTTAATTTTTGGAACATTCTTAAAGTCTTAGTGTTTTTCGTACATTAGCAATACGAAGTTATCGTAGTTAGTTTTATGAATAAATCATTTAAATCGTTTTCAGACTGTAGAATGAGTAATTTTATTTATTTTAATCATACAAATTTGTATCTCAAAAACAAAAACACCCATATAAAATACAGAAATGGTTGTATTTTAGATTCTAAGTGGAACGATGAATGTATTGATTTTACAATGATGTGTGCTTTTTTTTAAATTTTTAAATTTTTTTAAATTTTTATTAAAATAAATTAAAGTCATTACCCTTTAGGACAGTAAAAGTGCTTGGATTTTCTTCAACAGTACCTTTTCTGATAGGAAAGTGAATCTAATTGGTACTTTGGGGGGTCAAAAGTAAAAATTTCAGTTTTTTTTTCTATGAATATCAATCAGGTTTTTTCTGTTGGGTCAAAAAGTTTAAAAATTGAATACAAGGCTCCTGATATATTGTTACAATAGCAGTTTAAAAATATTAAAAATACATAAGCACAATTTTTTTTTATAAGAATTTAAAGATCAAATTTTGACAAAATGTATCAAATTTAAAATTTAATAATTATTGGTAGTTATAAATGTATAAAATGTTCAACTTTTATATCTAAGTATTGAAAATTTAAAACAAGATTCCATGTAAGTAGCTTATTATGTTATCAAAAAATCTAAAAAAATACACGAGCACAGTTTATTTTTATAGTCATTTTAAGTTCAAATTTTGACGAAATTACATATTAAAAAACCTAGAATAACTATTTTAGTTATTTTGTTGTGATTGTATAATATTATTCGTTCGTACTTGAAACTTCTAAAGTGTACTATTATATATCTATGATAGTATCACGGTTTATTGTAGATGTATAACGCGTTATAAGTACCTAATGGATATTGTGATATGATTAATTTGGAATTTATAATAGGTATCTATTATAGGTCAATATTTTTTAAAATACCATAGATATGTATATAATATGTCTTAAACATAGACTGACATACTGTCTCCGCTCAGAATCGTTTTTCTTATAAAATGATATTATATCATTGAATTCAAATTTAATACCATCCATTATACAGTGACACACTTGTAACCTACTGTACAGCAGAGCCCCTTTTTTTATTCACATCAACGTTTTCAAGATATTGATTTATAAGATAAAAATGATTCATATTTATATAATAATATTTCATATTTATTAAATTTACAAGAATTAAATAATGCAGTGATTTCATTTATTAAGTATAATATCAGGTACAATCCAATATCCTATGAAGTAAATAGTTAATTCATTCCAATATATACATTTGTATAATACATTTTTATTTATGTTAATAAATCTTAGAATAAATAAATAATTTCATAAATATTAGAATATCTTAAGAGAACGCTACATCAGCATGCGTGTTGATTCTGCAGTCTTATAAATATACAACATAGCAAAAACTGTTTTAGGCTGGACAAGTTTACCCCCTCTGTAATTATAATAGAATTACCAAAATTCCACAACGCATAGAAAAGAACTTTATATGTGGCGTAGAGCTTTTATTATTAGGATAACATAAATACAATTCAAGTCAACAGTTTAAGAACATTAGGTTTTTTTACACACGCTGGTGTAGTGTCTTTCGGGTAAGACACAAATATGAATTTTTTTAATATAATATGCAGAGTATTAGAGTTACAAACTGTAATAAGTAATATGGATGTCTCTTACCGATTGAAATTACTATTTTATTAGGCAAATTGTAAATGGTAAATCAAAATACTTCTGAACTTTACTCTGTAAATATGAGAGTAGATTTTTTCGGAAACAAATTATGTTATCGTTTGGCGAAGTTTTGTATTGTATTTTTTCAAACCGATCGCCAGTTTTAAACAATGCATTCAAAACGAGTATAAAATAATTACGAGTTGTTAAATGTCGTCACTCGTCAGCACATTGAAAGTTTTCATGTAGGCTGGAGAGATTCTCACTGGGATGGAATTGATAAAAAAAATATATATATATGTATAAGGTAAAATATGTGTTCAGGTACGTCAAAGCAATCGTTAGCCGAGAGAAAAAAGGAGAATTTTATTTTTACGGCTGTTAAACACATACACAACACATACGTTTGGCCTAGCGCACTGGGCTGTTGGTTGGGGGAGGGGGAATGCTCAGATGGGGGTAGAAACCGATCAGCCATGATGTTTATTCAAACGAACGTTTCCTGCTTTATCCTTGTGTAAAAATACAGTGCTTGTTTTCTCTCTACTGTATTATGCTCAAGTAGTATATTATACATATACAGTATTCACGCATACACTTGTGAGCACATACTCACGCCCAAGTTATTCGAAAATAATTTAAAAGGCACTGTTTTGTGACAACTACGTAATTGACTCTCCGTCTCGAGAATCCTGGCAATACATGCACGGTCCACTAGTTTAACAAAATGCGTTCCCGAGAAGTGAAACATGATTTGGATGGACGCCTAACGGATGGAACTTTGCTGCTTTTTGCCCTCGAATAATACACAATTTGAACGACTACCCCGTCCGCCTGGATAGTAGACTCTCCTAGATCGGTCGAGTTCAAGAACATAAATCACCCGAGACGATACTATATACACTTAATACGCACACACGCGTATTACACCCATTATTATACTTGTATGAATCGAGTTAAAACTCATTGAACCGAAACAGGGCTATCACCGAGAATAAAAAAAGGTTTGTGTATTCGATTCATTTTGAAACGAATATATTATATTATTCTGATATTGTTTGTTTTTTTGTGATTTGCAAAAACAGAATAAATAGAACACAAATTCATCATTATATTATATACAATATACATAGGTATAATATTATACATATATATAACCACACAGACACCTATATTATCACCTCATATCCAAGGAGATAAACCAAACCAAACAGGTAGGTTATACTTCACTTTTCAATAATTATATTATATAATTGGAATACATTATTTTTACCAAAGCGATAATAAATTAAATAATTTTATGTATAATTATAATTCATAAATAAGGTATAAACATTATAAAGTCAATATTTTGTTGACTTGTTCAAAAAATAAACTTATAATATATGCTATTATAATTTATAATATGTGGTAGGTAGGTACGTATTATACGTTTAATTTTAATCCAAATCTTTGGTTTTCAATTTAAATAACTAAACAACCTTTCAACACTTCAATTATATAATATCAATGATACTAAAATTGAATAAACAATTATAACTTACAGATTTTGGTTATGAATATAATTTTTTTAAATTATTTACAAGTATTTAATTAATAAGTTCAATAAATATGAGGGAACACAACACGATATTGATATACACACTTAAAACTCTTCAACAGTGTGTGTTCAGTAACCGGAATGATCAACTCAAATGTTTTTTATGCTTATTTATCTTTACGTATAACACAATATGTAATATATATTGACTGATTATGCCTTTGATTACCGTAAGAGCTAAGAGGTGCATGAAAAATTGCATTAATTATAATTTTATTAATAATACAAACAACTATCAGAGTCACTCAACCTTCATAGAAGTGGTTATTTTATGATAGGCAAGAATATAATACCATTGAGTAGGTATATAATATATATCATACAGTCAATATTTTTATATTATCTGACGTAAAATTGAGGGAAAACGTAAAAAACAGTGTTATAAAGAAATAAGAATTAAACAATTACAATAATTGAATAAAAATAAATAAATTTAACATAGACATTTTCACATTATCTTTTAAATGGCTTAAAAATGATGAATTGTACAAACATGGTATATGATAATATATAATTATGATCACGCTATAATCAATACAATGATAGTGTTTATCGTAAGTAGAGAACTTATTTTTTCGACATAAACCTTACATAATGCTCTTTTTTAACAAGTCAAGAAAATAGTTGGGAAACTATAAATATTCATAATATATACCTTTATTAATGATGAAAATATTATTGTTGGTATAAAAAAAAATCTGTTGAGATTTTATTATTTCTCTTGAACTATTTACTGAGTAATGAAATACTTATTAAAAAAAAAGTTACATAATATTTTAAAAATGAAAGCAAAAATTGTTATAATATTGATACATAACACTAAACTTCATAGCTTTTATAAAAAATTTTAAGAAACTACAATTTTAAATTTAAGTTATTTTTAATAAAAGTTAAGTCAAGTTACTATGAAATATTTGATATTGAAATTTACATAGACAATATTTTACATTAAAACTTTTTATGCGAGTAGAAACTATAATTTTTAAATTGGTAACAAATAATTAAGTTAATAGATTATTGATACTCGTATTAGTCGTATTATACATAAATACGTCATAAAATATACTTTATTTTTTATAGGTGATAAGTGTGAATATAATATTATTTATATTTTGTGACACATCGTTACAATAATTTATTGTTTTCTAAAACAAAACATATGACCATATGGGTACATTAGAAAATAGAAATATTAAATTATGTAACACGTTTTGTTCAAGAAAATATGCCATCACTTGACTGAACGTGCATAATAAGTTATACGGAACTACAGCACTATTATTAAATGCGAGATAATGTTTGAAAATCAAAACGAATTTTGTTTTTCGAATGATTCAAATGTGAATGATAATAATTCTGTTGTTGAATAGATAGTTGGAAGAAATATTACAAAAATATGTATAAATAATGATCAGTCATTCCTGACGTTGAAATTTCATAACATTATAAAGTTTGAACAATGAAATGTGTTTTGACATAAAGTTTTTGCGTGTTTTAAAAAATTGCACGCTTATGTAGATGTGCATAAAAATCTGTAAGGTTGGCGGAGTATGATGTAATTTCATATGGCGTTGAACCAACGCAAGGGCAGCGTACTGTATGATCATAATAGCACATCACACTTACAAAAGCGTATAACACATATATAAGTATGTAAATGTATATATGACGTACGTATGTACATTGCGTATGTATGTTATGTACCGAGGGTTACATTGAACTCTATTAATCTGGATTAACTCTGTCTACAAAAGCATTCGCTCCTCGGTCGCCATCGCCTCTCGCACGGTTTTCACTGTACACGCGCACGTCACTTTCCTCTCCATCCTCTGTCTATCCATCCGTTTGTCCATCGCACCACGATGACGACAAAAACTGCGTCGGTACAATATAACAAGTAACACCCATATACCTAGTATGTGTTTTAGTTGCATTTAATCTCCAACGCCGTTGATCATGCATACACATTTAACGCAGCTAAAAAAAACGGCAGGGAGGATTTAAAAGCATTAGATTATAATACGTACAGTTGATAGTGAGTCAATGGCATTAGGATAAATTTCGACTACGATAATATACTTCTACAGTGTACAGCGCATATCATAGTGAATAAGTGAGTATAATATGACGTGTATCGCACTGTCATCATGCGGCAATATACTTCGATTAACAGGACGAAAGAATTCACTCCTCGCTCACCATCCCTCACACAGGTTTCACTGTAGGTACACGCACATGTCACTTTTCTCTTCGTCTATTTGTCCATCGTACCACTCTGATGACGAAAACTGAGTAGTTACAATATAACAAGTAACACCCATATACATAGTATGTGTTTTAGTTGCATGTAATCTCTTACACCGTGGCTCGCGCATACACGAAAAAAAGGGAGGATTAGGACCTTAATGCATTATATAATAATACGTACAGTTAATAGTGAGTCAAAGGCATTAGAGCAGATCTCAACTATGGTAATATACTATACAGTGTATAGAGCATATTACGATTTTGCATGTAACTGTGCAGGAGAGAAAGTGAGTATAATATTATGACGTGTATCGCACTGTCGTCCTGCTCCTATATACTTCGATGTTGTACAGGACGAACAAGAGGTGGGCGGACGACAAGCGTGGGGGACAGTCAATCAAACGTCATAGACCTTTGTGAATGTGTGAGTTTTATGCGGTACACACACTCGTACACATACGCACTATATATACTGATCAATATTGTATACATATATTGTACGAAAACCAAAGGGTCGAGTCTAAAGCCCCCATCTCTCTGATCCTGCCCGTCGTCATCCCCCAGGTCGCGTTTTGACACGAACATTCCATTATCTCGGTCAACATTGCCAAATACCACATATACAGCTTCGTCCATTCGATGCGGTGGTGGCCACCGCCACTGCGGAGATTTATTCCCCGGGGGCGCACCTATCCCACAGCACCGAGGAGTCGCTCTCCCCCTGTGTTATTACTTAAATTTTGATATCAGGTCTCTTCTAAAATAATTTGTACTATAAATATATATTGTATATAACGTTTAGATGAAGGTACATAATATTATTGAACGTGGATGGGCCAATAGCGTAGTCATTAACTCATATTTATCGGAGAATACAAAGGTCAAAACCAACCGACTACAAAAATGACTCAACGTCCATTTTCTATCTGTGAGGGTGAAGTTAACCGATGAAAAATGTATGGAATTTATTAATTATTAATGTATTTTATTAATTATATTTGTATGTTCAAAATTCAAATCGATAGCTCCTCAAAAGTATTATTTTTTCAAGTGTAAAAAGTTATTGATATTCCTCTCCCCCACTCCGCCCTGTACATTATACTTGACCTACTGCAATATATATATGTATAGTAAACATTCATCTGTATGTCAGTGATTTGATTTATGCGATTTCCATGGTATTTTTTACAAAAGTTTTTGGTCAACCGGGAACAAGTAATACACTGTAGTGATATATACTGCGCGGATTTCATGTCAACCCCATTGAACTCAGAAATAATGGTACAATCGATATATATATATATATATATATATATATATATGTGTGTGAGTGTATATAAAACGTAGTATTTAATTAACCGCTATTTTAGACGTTAAGCATTAGAAATAATAAAATTTAATTTTTCAAATAAGGATTTAAGTAAACCAATTTTGAGAAAAACCATTATAGTAGGTACCTATACTATTATATTCATAATGTATAATTATGTTATAATTGAATATTATAAAAATAAGAACTTTAAAATGAACACAGTATCAAGTACATTATAAATATAATATTACCTACTATAATAATAAATATTATAATTTTTAGGGTTTATTTTTAAATATAATATATGTTTAACCTTGCAGGTCACCATGACACAATTATATCTCACTTGGTTTTTGCTCACGTTTAATTTTTTATCGACCATAGAAACAAAAAGTTATGTTTTTTACTATAACATACTTTCCAAATTTATAAGAAACCATTATTATTGTTAAAAAAATGTGTTGAACAACACATTACTGTGGATAATGAAACTGATTTATATTTTTCAAAATACTAAGTTACAACATTTTTGTTAAATTTATTGATGAATACTTAACCTTTTTATTTGTTTTGAAATATGTTTAAGTTCAATCTCGTATACAAACTATAATACGAACTAACTAAAACTATAATATAATATTATATTAGGTACCAAGTTAAAATGTACAAAATACCGACAATTAAACCTAACCTCGGAATGGTAATAAAATAATAACGAAAATGGGATTTACATATATAATATTAGGTATTATATTGTACATAATGTGCCAGTTATAAAAAACGAGAAACAACACCATAGGTTTTTAAGAAAAGAAGATCTGACGAACCAAGTAATTCAAATGTCAAAGAAAGAACGCCATATGAATCCGAGTATACTATAATTGTAGAGTAAGGGAAAAATAGGTGAAAAAGGGTTGATTTTTCACAACAGACTTTTAGACGGTTTGTGCTCAAAATCTGTGAAACTTGTCATTTTTCAATATAGTCTTCTCCTAAACGACTCCACAAATATTTTTTCTTTACTTTACTAATGATCTCTAAAGAAAAAAGATATTTCCAACAGAGCTTTTTTATGTTTTTCACTTTTTCTTTTAACCAACGCAACGTGACGTTATTATTTCGGTTGGTAAAACGCGTGCGACGAAATTCAATTTTTATCTTCTAACAATATGCAAACAATTTACCAAGTAAGAACGCTTTAATACTACGAGAATGAAAATAATGTCATCACAAACGCATACACGTAGGTACATACCATATTAATATATTATAATATAATATGAGTAAATATAATATAGGCAATAGTGTTTATTTATTATATTATTACGATTTTGAGAGATGTAGTGACGTGATGGCGGAGAAGTGAATGAAATAATGCAGAACAAATAAAACAAATCGTTCCCTCGGGTTATAAATGGTAGCTTTGTGTTATTACTATCATTATTGCATTTATATATTTTAAGGGTTAGGAGCAGCCTATGAGGTATACATTTTAAGAAAAAATACCCCACTCATATGTCCTGATGTCTGTACCGTTGAAAATTTCCCTCGGTGTTGTTCCACATACACTTTTCGACAGTGATGTTAGTGTATGAGTATGTATATATGAGAAACAAAAACTTTTATTTGATTTCGAAGGAGAAATGGAAAAAGTTTACCCCTTTGAAGAGCTAGGGGGTAGGAAAATACCTAACACGCAATTTCATGTTATTATTTTTTTGTCTACTACTACTACTACGACCACTACTAAAACTCTACTGTTACTACAACAGCAGCCACAGTGACAACGGGGGAAAAAACCACCCCTTCAGTACAAATATTTACAAAGTACGATTTTTCAGTTTTATGGGATTGGGTTGGTACACGGTAAGGGAAGAGATGGATGTGCGGGTGGACCGAGCCGTTGATTGTCGTGGTGAAGCATACAGACTGTTTCCACGTATAATTCTCCGGCAGGTTTTTACAACTGCTGCTGGTGGGCGATAAAAAACTAATTTAAAACAAAACCACAAGCGATTTCGCGTGTTACGAGTCACTTGGGTTCGAAACTAGTTAATTAGGTCAAAATCGATGTGTACAAGTAAAAAAAATATTTAAAAAAAAAATACTTCATAATATTGACCACGAATGCCACACGACCAATATTAAAAGAAACGATGTAAACGATGTAATTAAACGCATTTTTAATATTCATTTATTCGTTTAGTGCTTTTTCAGGAGAATAATAACGAATTATTTATAATTAAAATAATGGGTTGTTAAAATCTCCAATACCAGGAAATTGAATTATTTATAACTGAAGTCTGAAACTAAAAAGTGTATATTTTACAAATATTGCCACACACAGCATTATAATTAAAAAAATTATCTCATTGGTAAAACTAAAAAAAATATTATATTTTGAATCGACTATTGGTAGATCATAGGAATATATCCACAACTAACCTTTTTTTTATATGGTAGATATTCTAACCTAACCTAAGTAAAGTTAGGTTTTTTTTAACATTTTTTAAATGTTGTTGAAGTGAACTGTCAAAGTGAAAATACTATCACGACACAGACATTTAAAAAAATATATTTTTCGTGATTTTGTAGGTATATAGGTAAAAATATGCAGTGTGTTGGTAAAAATAAATTTAAATGTTGATTTTAGTTGGAACTATAAACAAAGGTCAATGGAAAATAATTTAATTTGAATTTTTAATCACAGTTATAAAAGCTTTTTGTACAAATCCGTACGTAATAAACGTTTGACGTTTTAAACTCAAATAAGCATTATCACTCAATTACGAGGATCAATGTTTAAGTAAATGAACAAAATGTAATAATATAACTACGATTATAGGTAGGTCTTAGTAATTTTGAAAAATATTTTTCTATATAATACAAAATTAATTTCTAATTCCTACACATATAATACCTATACATTTTATACAGTGCGGCGTTTGAAATACCTAAAGAGAGAGTAATTTATTTGATGTATAAATATGTACCTACATTTGGTATAGTATTTTAATGAACTGATTCTGTAGGAATATATAATACCACTTTTATTTTAATATTTTAATATTTTACAATTATTATTATTTTATCACTAATTATCAATAAATAATTGTGACGTTCACCAACAACATATTTTACAGTGCATAAAATCCTTTCAATGGAGGGATTTAAAACCCTCGGTTTTAGAATGTGATCGATAAAAAATTTGCTATGACAGGGTAAAAAACCGTGTGAAGTATTTTATATTCTCTGCAGCGGTTAGTCCCCCTATGCCCTATATAATCCAATCAAATGCGACGACGGTTTTAATCATATCGATAAAAAAAAAGTATACATATATATATATTATAATATATATATAATAATAATAATAATAATAATAATAAAGATAAATCCCCGTAAAGGATTGGACGCAATAGAAGCTTAAGACCATCAGTCTGTGGGAAATAACAATTGTATAACTGTGTGTGTATAAAATATACGTACCTATATTGTATTTGTAGTTTGTACGACAATGGTTTGTGTAAGCATTTATATACATTTATAACTTTAGATGTATAAATAATACAATATACCTATAATATTTATGTTTATTTAAAATATGTAATCGAGAAAAAATAAAATATAAAACAATAAAGTGAAAATAGATTTACCTATTCAGTATTCAGAAATCAGAACAGTTCATTGTTTGCTTTAATAAACATCAAACTGATAGATAGTCTCCCATGTCGATTACTTAATAATATTATCCATGGATAAATCCCGATTTCAGTGCCACCAGTCGATACGGAGTAAAATTATCAACAAAACAAAAGTATAGTATATACGTTTTTAAAAACTTATATTTTGCACAATCACCATATTTAGTATTTTCACTGCCAAGAAAATAACATGACGGACAAAAATGAAATAAAGTATCATCAGCTAATTATACTACCCATTCATTTCGTCTGCTGCACCATTAAAAAATTAACGTCATAATATTTAAAAATCGGGTGGTGGGGTAGGGGGTTACAACAGTTTTATAATATGTAATTATGAAAAAATTTAAATTTGGAATTTTAGTTTAAAAACCGTTGTACCGATAGTAAAAATATACATTGTTTCGCACATAAAAACTAATAGATAGAACAAAACCCATTATATTGTAACTACCTTCACAATTATTCCACCATATAACCTGCAGTTTTTATAGTTTGTTTAATAATTTTAGATTTATTTGTGTGGAAAGGGTCTTGTTTCATAAACTCAATAGAATATTATGGTATAATCTCAAAGGCAACATTAAATTTCTTAATATCGATTTTATATGAAAAGAATTTTGAAATACATAATTTTTGTGAGCATACAATATTGGCCTTTAGTGAACCATAATTCAAATAATTTGTTACCTTCCATAACATGAAATAATATTATATGACCATTTAGTGTATTGTCATAAAGCGATCATTTGAAATATTCTCGACAATTTAATGGCAAAGAGGTATTTTCATGGTAGGTATTGATTTAGTATAAAAACAAAAACAAACGGTGCTAAAATCAACAATTCAGTTTTCATCGTCATCGAGGATGGAGGGGTTGATATCGTTTTCTACCCCTTTCTACACTATATTTTTCTTGAGATTTAATACAATATGATGAATTCGGTGATCACTGATATTATTTAAGATATGATATTTCATTCGTTTCCAAAGTTTTTTTGATAGTAAAATAAAGAATTATTGAATCTTTGCTGTTTGTTGATTTTACAATTTTATATATTTTGCTCAGTTTTTTTTTTATTATTATTTTAATAGCTATTGCCTATTAGTATAGTACAACTATTATAGGTTAACAAATTACAATAAACGCAATTAGTTATTTCAAAATAATGGTTTTACAATAGTAATTTTAAACATACCTGGGTAAATAAAGTGATGCAAATAATACCATATATTCAATATTGTATATTAAATATATTATCGTGATCTCAACAGATAGAGAATTTTTGCACAACGCCGGTTTAACACTCTGGTAAAAATAACGTTCGGATAAATTATATTGCAATATTATAAAAACGTTGTAATTAAAACTTTAGATTTTGCATTATCGGATGTCTTGTATTCCGATAAACTTCTTTAAGGCGGGTTTCCACTATACACTTTTGCCGTGCCCACGAAAAATGTTCAGCTATGTCCGACAACACGGTATCGTGGTTAATCGCGTGGTAACTTCGCCTAACCAACCAATCACAGCAAAGGATTTGTATGCACGTACGTACCCGTACGTGAATAATGGAAACCCGCCTTTATCCCTTTGTAATTTGTAACTATAAACATAAACTTTTAAACTGGTTTATGTTTTATGGTTAATCATTATAATAGATATTTTATATTTTGATAAGATAATAACCAAGGTCCAGGTGCCCGTTAAAATGTTTAAAATAACCGATTCCGATAATCAATTAACCGTACCGATATTTGGAGCGCATGCGCAAAGGCTTGTTTTGGAAAATTACGTTATCGGATTCATACCTTATTTTTAACCGGCGTCGTGTGAAAACTCTCTAATAGTCAAATATTATAGTATGGTGTTTAGTGTTTACTTTAAATATGTAATTTTTGTACTTTTCTCGAAAATATTACGTAAAAGATAAAATATGTTCTTAATGCATCAAACTTTATAATATTTAAAAGCAAAAGTGAAAGAATTACTGGATGAAAACAATGATAAAATCAGGTAAAACTATTAGATGTAAAATATTATGTAGGTACCTGCCGCTGCTATATGAAATTCCAACAAAATTATTTGTAAAAACTAACTACCTATAATAATAGTTTATGATAAATTATTAATATTATAATCATAACGTATTCAGGAAATATTCTAATACATTTTCAAAGGACTTTCTCAACAATTTTTCATAATCATTATCATAGTCGACACGAAACATTATATCAACGGTATAGCTTGTAAGGGTGGTACCTAACTCAATTTTTTCGATTTTGGGATTATTTGTGATTGAAATTAAGAAAAAAAAATGCATCGTACGATTAAATCATAACACCGCGATTTTATAATTCTATCCTCCATATGAAATTGATGATTAGAAGTCGTCCCATCTCCGATGTACCTAATGATTTTAAGACCTAGAAAAAGCCGTATCTCCATAATATTATCATGACATCATCGTAATAAATGTTGGAGATAACGACCTTTATGAATTAGGAAATCAGACCGACGAAATGTTTGAAAACGTTCTTTTGCTCTCCTGTAAAATGTACCATATTGGACTTACGGCATTTACGACTTTGGCCTACGATAATATTATATTTATAACGTACTTTGTCGTGACAAGTAGTTGCCGAGAAGAAACAAACGAAAATTATTTATACAACAGGTACACATAACGCGTCCAAGCGGTGGAAAGCTCCACCAGCCGATCAAAAGCCCGACGTCCGCCCGTAAGAAGAGCGCAGCACATTCACTATGGCTTCCGAAATCGCCCGCCCGATGGCGCCAAGCGTTCCGGCGGCCATAACATAACATTATTATTATTTTATATTTACAAAATGAGAAACCGTCATAACATCAGAGTACAACTACTATACACGTGTAGATATTCTTCCTACCGGCGTTGTAGTACACTGAATAATACCACATCGAATATTGATGGATCCCACAAAGGTTTTTTTTCCATAATATACACCACACACACACACATATACCTTACAAGCACGACCATGAATAATTTATATGCGTATAGTAAAGGCTTAAAAACGACACTTGCTACACACACCTATGATGATGACGATGATAATAATAATAATAATAATAATAATATATAATTTATACAAGCACACTGCAGCAGGGTCTGACTTCGGGAGTGTGCGCATAAAATTTCGTTACGGGTCATATGTTATTCAACGACAATAAAAGGAGAAAGAAATAAAGTGGAAAAACCTTTCCGGAGATTGTTACAATGTGTATAATATGATGTGTGTATAATATTTACTCTTTTAGCGGCCATTCAACTATATATAATATAATATATACGCACACCTATGTAGGGTACGAGTTGAATATTACGAGTTTTTGCACTTGGCCAACCTTTACATCTCGCTGCAGTACAACACCCATAGTCCATATTATTATTATTATTATTACGGCAGACAAGAATTTTATTTATATTTATTCTCAAAAGATACGAGATACTAGAGTAAGTTGTTTAACGTAAAAACCCTCCTGCACCCTTTTCCACCACTCCTCGTCGTTATTGCAGTCGTCGGTAGCCAACGTCGTGAGATTGTGTCATACGGGCGGCTGCAACTGCATACGAGTAAGTCTCCGACTACGCTGGTTTCCGCTGTTTGAGAATTGTTATAATAATATATTTTCATATTGTGTACCACCTATGTATTATAATAATAATAATAATATAAAATCAGCTCTTTTAGAATTTTGTAGTTGTTCAATGTTCAGGTATTCGAGTACATTTTATTATATTTTATCATACCAACCCGCACCCGTGTAGTCTACTCTTGCGAGATATTACTTTTTACTGAAATTCGGGGGCTTGATTTCTGCAAATGTTTTAAATTGTCGAAACGTCTTACACTTATTAGATTTAGATACTTTATGGGCGCAAACGGTCTATTTGCACGTGAAACTTTATTTGTGTATTGTGTTGACATTACCAGACACCAGTTGTAGGTATCACAGATTATAATTATAAACAATAACACATAATTAGTTTTATATTTACAAAATAGTAATGATTAAGAAAGCTTCAATAATAATATTGTTGTTAAGTACCTAGGTATGGTATTTTTGGTGTTTATTATTTGATACTACAAAAAATAACCATACCTTTTTTAAATATTGTATCGTAATAGAAAATGTAGGTAGGTATATAAATATAATAATTAAACATTTGTTTTAACTTTATCTATAATAAAAAATATTACATTATAATTTCATTATCATTAAGTTCAAACAAAAATGGTTGAATTTTTATTTAAAATCCGAAGGGAAAATAATATTGATTAAATGGGATAATCAACGCCTCGAAAGAAATATGCAATTTATCCGATACCGTTCTAGTATAAGGCCAACCCCAGATACCCGAAGTAATTAAAAATATAGTATGATTCATATTGGACTTGTTCAGACCCTAAACACGACTAAATGAGAATTTGATTGAAAGAGAACTGAAATAATTGTATAAAATTCATTCTGATAAAATGCAGGCAGGATACTATTTTACTAACACTGAATATACTTTGCATATTATAATTCATTAATCTGGTGAAGTGAGTTTATCTAACAACTACCACTTTTACGGTATTTAACACACACACAAACACACATGGTTTATAATATTATAAAGTGTCATATTTTCATAACAGTAATTAGTAATCAACCGTTTGCGTTGGTATGCAGGACGTCACAATCGGGAATCACCGGGCTGTCATTGGTAGATTGTTTTTTTGAAGGATTTCTAAAACCATTATAATACTATTTTGTCGTATAAGCGTCATTTTACTGTTATAAGAACTTACCTATTGTGAGAAGAAAAAAATATTGAATTATTAATTCAAGTGTATAGTATATTGATATTACATAATATTATGCAAAATACATAGGTACCTATATTAGCTATATCATAAATAAAGTTTTATTATTAATCATCACTTTTTTTATTCTAAAAAATGTACTTGAATTAACAACATAACTTTAGTTTAGTTATGTATTATAATTATTTATAGCAATACTATATTAATATATCTATCAGATAAAAAATATATTATTTAATATGGAATAATAAAGTAATACGAGAAAATCAAATAGTTCCAATTGATATTTACACTTAATTAAATAATTTGTTATATTTTAAAACTTTGTTAGTAAATAATGTAAAAACGTGTTAATTCGTGCTTGGTCAGTGGTATACATGCGTTATCATGTTAAACTTTGTCATAAATATTAAACATGATTCCGTGCAAACTATATATAGAATGACGATTTCGTGATTTACGACCTTGCAAAAAATCGTGTGTTCCTACCTATAGGTACGCATAGTTTTTATATTCCAAACCACTATCAGACCAGTATATACACCTCTACACACTCGATGAGATCTTTGGATAAACACGTACCGAGCTTTTTTTTTTGAAAAATCTCCTCACGTTTACTCACCCTTCAGTTGTTGTATGACACATAATATAATTTAATTTTATCCAAATTATTTTATATTTTCTCTTATTCAACCCCGAGTCATATATATGCTGTTTTAGAAAATTCAAACCACGTAAATTACAGAACTGTGTTATACTGTAGTCACTTGTTTTTATATTTTATTATATGTGCTAATAATGTGAAAAAGAATGGAAAAAGAAATCTCGTTTTTTCCCATAAATACCTCATGAATCTTAACAATGTTTCGTGAAATCAGGAGTTATTGTTTGAACGTTATTATTTATTAGTATTATTATTATTATTATTATTATTTGCTTCTGATTTTTTTTTGCCCAACAACACAATTTGAGGGTGAAAAGTGTGACCAAATGTCAGGGTTTCTATATTAATATGGCACGATTACATGGGTTCCCTTTTTCTTCGTTATTACACAAAACGACCAATAAAACGCACCGCAAACCCTCCGCAGACCACGACAGCGCCCACGTATAGCTAGCGTTTAATTAAACCAACAGGCGTCGTAATGACTTTTATAATATAATAAAATAGACATTGTTTTTGTCTTGATGTCACTGTAGTAGGTACTTGTATGTGGCTTGTGACCTACGTACACGTGTGTACAGTGTGTGTGTGTATGTGTGTTGTGTACATTACAAATGTCCAGTAATTAAGCTCAAAAAGGTTGGTATTTTTGTTTTTATTTTTTATCCCTCCCTTTGAACAAATATTTAACTCAAATCGATCAATCTCTATGCATCACGTGGTGTAATTACAAATTGCCCAAAAACAAAGTCTCTAAACGACCGTCTGGTGTTGCGCCGACAAGGGAATTGGAAAGTTTTGGACATGTATACCTATATAATATATATAAATGTATATAAATACATTAAATGTAATTCACAGCCCCGTAACCATACTGTCTGTAAAAGTTTAAACTTTACAGCTATTTTAACGGCTAATAGATAACGTCAATAATCATTTATATGTGGATAACCTAACCATTAGTTTTATTTTATAGTTTTTATTTTTCAATAACTCTTCAACTTCTCTATATTTTATTTAAAAATTTTAGCGTTTTATAAAATGGTATTATCCCTTGGAAAAACGTGCCTAGTGAATAAAATGTTATATATGCATTAAAATACATTGCAAACTAAATAATTCATAATACATAGATACATATTATGACTATCGTTTTTATCCAACTAATTGTATATACCTATATTACCTATATTATTTGTGTTTTCTTGCATTTTTTTTTGAAAGTCGTGGTTTAATTCTTTTTTTTATTAAACATAAAGACCCCGGCAGCTATGGCCATTGGCCATTGGTCTGATATTACAAGTTATAATATAATATTAAAGTATTTTATATACATACAAATAGACTTAAACATAAAATTAGAAGGTTTAAATATCATTGTACAACATTTTTTTTTTTAATAAACAAATAGATTGTGAATTGCAATTGGATCCGGACTGAAGATTTCATAAAGATGTATGGAGTGAAGGATTCCCGCTCGATATTTCTGGTAATGGTTTAATTTTATTCTACAGGTTTATTTTATTTTTAATCAAAGATCAACCATTTTTAATGTGGCATTCTTTAAAAAAAAAAATTAAGTACATTAAATTGTTTAGAAAAATACAATTTTATTCTTCAATATTATAATCCATGTAATAACTTATATTATAGTCCCTGTAATAGTTATTTAGTAACTCATAAATTAATGAACATTTCTGAATCACATTTAGGTATAGAAACATAATATAATATATGATATATATTATATGTATACTATAATAATGTGTGTGTGCGTTGATTCATAGTGCCCACAAGTAATAAGTCACTTGGGTTCTTGTTTGGTGAGTGGTGTATGATATCGGCGGAACGCTAATCAGAGGGTTGAATGCAAAATTTCAAAGTAATCAAACTGTGTACACGCATAAAGAATTATGATTTATTCTGTATATACCAGTGAATTTATTATTAAAGCCAAATTTTCCTAGCACTAGATCATATTTTTCTGACTGTTTTCAAACAATTTCAAAATAAATTTCAAATAAAAATTATTTATGACATCCGTTACAATAACTACCAAGTTTTAATAATTAATTTACTACAACTAATATTACTACCTATACCTATACCTATTATTTGATCTGAGAGGTAAAATATAGATAACGACATAATGTTTATTGATTATTTGTTAATTATTTATAGATAATATATGTATAATTTATGTAAGCAGTTTCCAAGTTTTTCCATATAATTATAAGAATACGAATATTCGGATAAAATCCAATTCAAAGAGAAACTTGTAACTTGTGTTTGTCTCTCAATTACTGTAAAAGTAAATTGTGCAAATATTAATTTGTACTTAATTGAATTTAATAACTTGAGTAACTTAATTTAAAAATCAATTTAAATGTAAGATAGAAGTATGAATATAACACTATGAATATAATTTAATAGTGATTTTAATCTCTAGTACTTTAGTATTACTCAAATATGTCTTACTACTCTTCATACAATATTATACTATTAACTTAATCTTATGCATTTGGTTAAGTGAATATCATTAAAAATTACGTTTAGGTACTAACACAAATATATAAGGTGGGTGTTTCAGTGTTAGCTTTTCTCAACGTTGTGTTATAAATAATAATTTTAATTCAACAGTAAATAAGATTCTATAATAAATTTTAAATGACACTAAGATTATTACATTTTTTATAAGACGTTCTTAAAATGTATTTAACTGCACATAGAAAATAAATTATGATTATTGAATTTGATGATTGGTTGAATATAAATTACATATTATAATATAATATGTTCAAATTAGAAAGCTATTTATAATCATATCAACATTTGAAAATTACAAGTTGACTAAGAGGTATTTGTATAAAATATTTATTTAAAGCATAACATAACATAACTCACTCAACAAAGTAATTTTATTAAAAACTGGTGTAAAGTAAATGTTATCGTTTTTTTTCGTGGTTTTTTTTTAAATTTTCTAGAAAACTATTGAACAATTCTAATAATGATCTATTTCAAGAACCATCTGTGTTCAATTTCTAATCTATATAAACAACTTTTAGAGTACTTTTTTTTCCGAAAATTGCTTCTTCCGAAAATAAAAACAAATATATATATATATATATAATTGTGAAACTATTACATATAATATATTTCGAACCACTCAACTAAAAATGTAATCACTTTCTTATTAAGTTTATAAAATCATAAAATAGCCAGCCTAAAAAATATATCTTAATAGAAAACAATCCAGTTCAATCAACAATAAAATGTATTTGGTGATGTTTACATACTGTTATTTAATCTTAATTTTCAGTTAATACATTTCAGATAAAATGTATTTATCTAATCATATTTATGAAAATTAAATTCAAAGATTTTATTACATTGATTCATAAAAATAACATTAATTTAAAAAATCATATTCACATTTTTTTTAATTGTTCAATACCTATTATATATGAGACACTGGGTTGTAGGTATAGTATATAAGATTGCTCCCACATTTTTTCTTCAATAATGCATATATTCAAAATACGATTTTTGTAATATTATTAAGTATACCTACTTAAAAATCATATTTTTTTTTGATTACTGGGAAATTATTCGTTTGAATTTTGAATTAGGTACTACAATATAAAAAAAAAATGATACTTTTTATAATTCATAGAGAAGAAAAGAGTTATCATTTGGAAGAATTTTAAAATATGGTCCTTAATAATTCAAAAAATCCTAATTTGAATTAATTTATTCTAGAGGAAAAAACGGGAGGGAGCATGATTAGTGATTATACACCATAATATTATCATATCATATATACCTATATAAAAACTTCAATTTACTTACGATAGAATCGCTGTAGGGCAAATTGTTTGTCTTTTTTAATCAAACTAATGAGTTTTAATAGTGTTTAACATCGATTAAATAATTAATGAATGTAGATTGTATGTATACCTAGTTGCATAAAACATAATCATAAAGTTCGTATACAAATTTACAGTTAATTATAGTATGGATTATGGTATTCAAAGATAATTATAAAAATATTACATTATTTTGTATGAAAAATATTAATCACAGTGACTGATAAACTTTTCTCGAATACCTACATTTAATTTTGAATTATCTCACTGAAAATGTTATAAATACTTAATACTTATATGAATACGCAACAACAAAATATCGTTTTAGTCAAAACAATGAACACATATTATGTGACATGCCCTTTGCGTTACATTATTTACGACTGCATATTATTACTGTAAAATCACCCACAGGCTGACGACGTTTATCCACAACTCATTTCGCTTAAACAGTATGTCGGTTCTAGTCTATAAATCAATATTTTATGTGAACTGAATTTTAATATAATAGAATCATCAAAATTTCGTGGACTCGGTCAAAAATAATCCAGAAAAGCTTTTTTCAGTCTACACGTAAATAGCTTTTCTCGGAGCTTTTCTTTATCACTTAAGATGTCTTAGGATGCAATTCAACGAATACATTTGTGATTTGTATGTTCAATTCAAAATCTATGTGAAATATTTCACATAATATTATTAACCAGAAACTCAAATGCATACCTAGGTATTAGTTAAAATATTAAGGATCGTTATGTTCGAACACGTAATTATAATATTCAAGTGAAACAATTTGTCTAAATAAACCAGAAAGTGAATAATATGTATTTTGCTACAAATACAGTTTGGAAATATAATGAGACGCTATTATAATACAAGATACAAATATTTAAGATATATTTGTTCGCAACCGTTTCGCTGAATAGTGAAATTTAAAATCGGCCAGATATTTTCATTCTAATCGTACGTGACTGAAAATATAAAAATATCTGTTACAGAAAGATACGATGACATGATATGACTGTGTATAAAAAAATATAGCTATACCATATACCTATGTCATATTATCGTATGGAGTGATAAAACGCATGATATAATAACTTACCATTACGCTGTATGTGCATATGTTGATTTACCTAGGTAGGTACTTGAGATACGTTTGAAATATTAAACAGGGCTTAAAGCGGGTTCGGCTCATTTTATCCGATTTATTCGGTAATTTTATCTCATTTTATTGTTGTTTGATACAATAATACAATATTTTTGGTGCATCGCTGTTAAAAATATATGAATAAATATCTATTATTAAAAAACTCACGGTTCTTTAATATATGTTCAAATGTTGCAGTCGTTTGTATTTAAGTTATCACTGCAGTAACACAAATTATTATGGTACCAACGTCATGTAAATCTATTTTAGAAGAGGGAAAATAATATCAATCAATATGCTGATTTGATTACCAAAATGCACTTTTTGCAATTAACATTTTTCTCTCCTCCATCACCGTATACATGCACTTTCTCTTCACCCTGTTTGTAGTTTCGCCAGAATGAAGTCTGTAACAGAAAGGCCGTTAATTTCAAGAACAGACACGGGCGTCGTTAATTGCCACGTCGTTGTACCCAGAGATATTCAGGGCGGCAAAATAAACGTTAAATTAAATAAAACAATTAATTTAAGACGGTCGGCCTTTAAGTTTTATCTAATTATGTAAATTTAAATTTATTATCGGCTTCGAGATTACAAAGTTGTATCATCATTTTTACTTTCATATTTTCATTCGAGAGAGGTACCTAATAGTAGAACAATTAATACTCTAATGACTGTGCAGTGCAATTGCTTTATTGTAATGTTAATAATTATTATACATTAAAATAAACTATAGTTATAACAATAAAAGAACTGAGTGCAATAACATATTATAGTAATCATTATAATATGTTATTCAATACCTAATCGTATTATTTAAATTTAACTTACCATCATTAAAATATTTTTTTATCCTCTACTGTAATACAGTATACGTATTTCCTATTTTACATAGTGGTATTAGACCATAAAGCAAAGAATATTATATCATTGACTATTTGCTATAATAGTAGAGAGTATTGCGAGTAAAAATGTCCATTTTAAATAGTTGTGTTAATAATATTAAGTTCATAAATATTATTATAGACAAGTTATCAATATTTTCAATTTATCGTCAACTACTATAGCTACGTTACTCTTAGTATAATTAAAATAATAATTTAGACGAGCTTGAATTGTGTTTTCAAATGTTTGCGATAAACTAAAACTTTTCTAGGGCTCTGTTGTATCTACGACGGAAATAATAATATGTAACGCAATAACGCATACACATAAACTAACTCAGTAAATTCAAGGAAAAACGTATTTGAGTATCATGCCGCCAGCTTTGGACAAAGTATATGATATTACAAGCAGTTCTTGTCTCAATGCATTATTTTTGTTTCACTAGAAGCCATGTACTGTACACATTAAACAGTATCTAGGTCGATCATACCGAAAGGTGACTAAATTATTTAGTACGTATCCACCATACAATGTATATAGATATTAGATACCTACAGCCACAATAATTTATTCAAAATAACAAATGATATTATATTTATAAAAAGACGTCTCGTGTTATGAATAATAGGTTCTGTCATATTATCTTCAAGACAAAAAAATAATGTTTGGTTATTTATATAAAACATAGTCAGTGGAATAATTAAGAAATAATAGGTTTTACTTAAGATACGACGTAGATTTTATAATAATTAAGATCAATTCTTTCTAAAACATTTTACTAAGGCCACGTAACATAATATTACAACTGTACCTATACAATTATGATACATCGTGTTAATCTTTATCATTATTAGTATTATTATTATTATTTATTACATTGGTGTCGGTTCTAATGCTTGGGTAAGACTACAATATTAGTGATATTTTAATGGCGTTAATTTTCCATGCGAAACAATACAGCGACGACGATTATTACGACGATCGCAAATGACGACCAATCAGAGGTGGTTAATATAAGGTGGCGAATGCGGTACGGAGTGGATATTATAGAGTTGGTATAGTAAGTGTTGTTAAACTCGACGCAGGGGTTGTGCGGCGGTGACGACGGGGCGAGAGGAAAGACCGCGGGATGAGATTAACGCGTCTCCCCGTCGTCGTAGTCGTCGGATTTCGCGAAGGGATTGCGTGTGATGTATATGGTATATTATTATACATTTATACACTGCAGCACACACAGTGGTTCTTAAAGTGTTTTGCCCGTGCCGGTGTGCGTATCTGACTTGTGCTGGTGTACGTATGTGTGTCGTAGGTGTGAGCGTGGGTGTGCGTTTCAATGACTCGTAGATTTCCCGAGCATCCGACTAATGGATGGAAATGGCCACGTATTTAAACATACTTTATCCTCCAGCTACGACGACGCCGTTATTTGCGCAAAAGTTAAAACGTTTCACTGTAATTTCCGTTTAGCGGTGGAGAACTTCACAGTCTATACATATATAAACAGATATATATTATATATGTGTATGTACGTATGTATGTATATGCATATATTTTACACATAACTTTTCACGATACTAACGGGCTAATCGCGACACCATTAATGGAAATTCTATTCCCATTAGCTGTGTTATAATTACGTGATATTATTATTGCACCAAATCACTGTAGTGGATCCAAAAAGATTATGGTAATTTCCTCGTGTTGTTGTTTTTAAACGGATCTATAAATAAACATACTACTCGTTTAATATCTTTACGGAACATTTCAATGTTAATAATAATTAATTATAAATTACAATATACCAGGAATCTTTTTGCTTATTGAAAAAATAATTAAAAACCGTGCACAAAATTACCATTTAGTTTTAAACTTAAAAGAATAATAATTGAATAATTTTACAGGTCGTACTTTTGTAAGCATTTTTAATGTAAGGTCTGACGAAGAAGGAGCTATTTATTTTATCGTAGCTTATTTTTTTCTTCTAGATATACTTTTTGAAGTCATAATAGTTTATAAAAAGTTAAATTTATCACCTCAGCAGATTGAACTCAAAATGTTTCATTACTTGTAGTGTTAATTAATATTAATTAATTAAATTCTAAAAGCAGTTGGTATATTGGCATACACAATTTTAGTAATGTATTTTAAATGTTAATAACTTTCTTGCTACGAGAAAAGCAAAATCAGATATAACAAAAAGATTATTTTGTTTTAACTTAAACAAAATAAAAATTGAAAGTTGTATCCTAAGTTTTATCCATTGATTATAGAAGTGTTTAGGAGTGAATTTATCCGAAGACAATTTAAAAGACTTTCTGATTTTCTTATACATTATCAGATGCTGTCACAATAGGGAGCGTAATAATAGGTACCTACTAACTATGGTCCCTCAGACTTGAAGTGACTGAAAAATATATTTACTAATATTATTATCTTAGGTGGATAGTGGGCACACACTGTATATTTTCACAAGGGTTTAATTATTAATTAAAAGTAAAAGCAAAATTCTGAATTTTGAAAAATTTTCTTTTTAAGAACTATTTTAAATAATTTCCTACATAATATATTATACTCTTATATTTTAAGACGCTTTACTAACAATCTTCACTATAATTCCAACTAAGACTCGTTTAATATCACTAAAAAAAAATAAACAAAATGTTTTCACTTAAACACTTTTTTTTTAGAGGAAATTAAAATATTCATAGGAGAACAACTTTTTTTGTTTCCACATACCTAATGGAAATAAATGGCATGACTGCTTATTCGATACTTTTACTTTATCTATACATTGAATAATACTAGTAATGGATGTTGTTTGATATCTATAATATCTACAGATTTTAAATGATAAAATTCTTATCTACATTGAACCTAAAAAATAAGTTATATAATTTTTTTTGTTAGTTTTAACAAATCCATATCATTTTTTGTCTACCTTTTTTTATTTTCATTCAAAAAAAATATGATTTAAATTCTATTTTCTACTTTAAATCATAAAATATTTTATAACTTACCTATATTATTATTATTATTATTTATATGTTACAAAAATTAAGATAAAATATTCAAAAATGAGTTGTATCTAAGCATGATTTACGATGTATTCAAAAAATGCATACTTCGCTATTAATACTCCTATAGGTATAGGTGTATTTTGCGGTGGGGGATGTACATTATAATAACGCGTTAGTCCAAGATCAAAGATAATGCATTGTAAACGGGACGCTAATATTTATGATAGGGTGTATGCCAAACCTATAATAGTAAAATTTTATTTTTACGTATAAACTCACAATGAACATTGGCAATGTGTGTATAATAAATTCCCAACCCCCCAATGTCCTCAGTTAAACACCTAAGAAAACAAAACGATTTAAGAATAATCCCTTTTTTTCTGTGTGGCCCGTCACACATTTTTATTATCTTATATCCGGTTGTTCTTGAAACATAAATTGCACATAAATATTTTAAAATAGTGGCCATTATATTTTCATGGTGATCTTTATCGTAATCACTTTTACAACCTCAGCAGATTATGTTATTTCGAGTTTGTATTATTTTATTTCATTTTCAAACCGAATTACCCACATTTAATTATATATTTTTATTATGATAAGACAACAATAATTATTGTTAGGAATGTTAGGATCCTATTATAATAATAGGTATGTATAGAAAACTAAGTTGCTTGTATCAAGGGAAATTGATTTGTTTTTGATTTGCATGCTATTCTATTCTATTATACATTTATCTGTTTAGTGCATATAATAATATAATAACGATCATTTAAGCGCAGTTCGGAACGAATGTCAGTTATACACAAAACCTTTGTCCCCTGGGTGATATTATCCGAAAGGTGAGTTGTCCCCGGGGAAACACAATTAAGCCCAACAGAATAAATTAAAAACACTAAATAATAAAAAAATCTATATAATAAAAAAGTGAGATATTTTGTTTTAATACATTTAGTCAGAAAAATTGCTTATGAAAAAAAATGATCTAACTACCTAATTAACTATGCCACCAAAATCTAATCCAAATGTTGTTTATAACGGTCATCCTTGTGGTGAACTATATTTAATCATTAAATATAACATAATATAGGTATTTAGCATTAAATTACTAATGGGCGCTAATAAATATACAATGTATAAGATTTGTAGAATTAGATGTGAATTTTTTGATTTTTCAACTTAATTTTGTTTCTTTATAATTATTGTAAATAAATATTTTACTAAGTTTTACTACTGTATGAACTTCAAGTGTTATAATGTTTACTATACTACTACAATGTAGTATAAGTATATAGTAAACAGTTTTTTGTACTTCATCTCATACAGTAATTAAATATAAATATACAATAATATAAAATTAAGATAGACTTGAGAACATTGTTTTTATAACAATTCAATAACCTGCTATGTAATCTAGGAATTTTTTTTTTATTTTAAAAATGCGAGTTCTTAAAATGTTATTACTTATTATAAATAATTATTATTAATCTTAATATCTTTTATATCTAATTACAATCTATATATAATAAAAAAAAAGCTTTTAACAAATTATGGACATAATTATTCCCTATTATTTTTAATAAAATGTAAGAAACCTTAACTGTTTCTAGAATTTTTCCCATAAAGTCATAACACACTTTTGCAATATTCATTATTTTTGTGCTGTCACTTAAATAAATATGACTGACACAACTACTGCGCCGCCATAACTCAAAACTCTAAAAAATATAGATCAACTAAAATGTACATTTGTAGATGGTTATTCTATTAAATATTCAATTGAAGTTTTAAATACAATTTATAAAACAAATTAGTTTCTATTATATTAGATGCCAATGTACTTTCCTTCGTGTAAGTACACAGCGATGGTTTGCGAATTGGAAGATTCACGCCATATATAGGTAAATAGGTTACAGATTAACGTTTATTAAAATATATTTAAATGTCAAAGTGGTTTTTATTTAATTATCGTATTATTGATTTTGATATAAAATACAATTATTATGATTTAAAGACAACAAACGAAGAAAACATTCATAATATTGACAGTTGTATTTGATTCACACTCTATAACATTTCGCTTCCGCCAATAACCGTTTCGATTATAAGGAAATAATACTAAAAAAGTTTTACTATCGTTTTTTATTACCAAACAGGATGACACGGTATAGCCATGATTTCAGGATTAGTCGGAGAATAGATTTCACGGATGCAACTTTAACGCGATTCTGTGTCCATGGCTGTTAGAAATGGCCGGTTTATCGCTTTGTACGAAACACAAGCCGCATATTCAGTGGTCATGTAGTCGATGGTGTCGTTGATTCACTTAAATCATACGAGGATATTATTGGAATTCCTAGCAAAACAGCTGGTCGTAAATAATCCAAGGAGGTTGTCTGAAATTAATCCAAAAACCATGTAGACGCCAAATTTAATTTCGATATAATGCCTTATGTCCGTATATGTTACCCCTCTGGCCTCTGGTACACCCCTACACCATAGCTAACGCACCAGTGTGTGTGTGTGTGCGTGTGCGCCATATGCCAACTTCACATTCATTATGAGGGGATAAATAAATATAGTATAATAATACAAACGGTAAAACGAAGAGTAAAATTAATTAACGTTTCTTTTAATATAAATTATTTACATTTTGACTGTATGCTTTTATTGCTAACAGTCATATTTGTAATGGCTCCGAAATCTATTACTGAAAAAGGAATACACAGTGTACCTATTATGATCAGTTAAAACTCGTTTAAAATACATATTATAGAAGTGTGTTATAATATGCCAATGCCAATGTCACGTAAGTCACGTAGGAAATATATTATGGATATCATGTAATTTCACCGTTGTAGGTATTAATAGAAACAACATCAAACTAAAATAGAGAATATTTAACAAAATATACGTTTTGTTAGTGTAAGCTATGAAATCGAATTTAAAAAAACACACCCTTTATAATATTTATAATTACAAAGTTTCTCATAATAATCCAATAAGAATTTTAAAAACATTATAGCCCGACCATAGTTAATAAAATAATATAGATAATGCGTGTGCAAAAGTGTCATATTTGATATTGATTTATTGTTTGAATCACCAAGAATATGAAGTAACGTACCTAATAAATAAGTTATCGCTCTGGAAATTGGAATTCACATAAGTCCGTGTGTAAATCGTATAATTTATATTTTATTATTTGAATGAACACATAATATACAAAATATGTATAAATAATATATAACTATAACAACCCAGGCACGTGTATGTCATCTTACGTTTATTCTTTATTATTTCGGAGTCCCACCATCGGAATATAATTTTGATTACTTTCCAAAATGTATAATAATAGTCCTTCGGCTTCTATAAATTATAGATTATGTGCCGAAATAGTCCGGTTTGGTCACTTGCTACCCCTGATAGAAATTTTTTAATGATAATACTATAATCACGAATAATATTATTATATAAATATTACAATAATATTTTTAGTCAATCATTTGATATCAGTGACGTGATTGCTACCATGTCATTGGTAAAGTATAAAATATCTTATACTGACATTTTATTTCAATGGCTTTAAATTGTACTGAGTATAACCAACAATGTCTTGTCTAATATTATTATAAACATCAAAATCCTCTCGTATTCCCCCGTCTGTTATTAATCTGTCACTGACACACTGTTAGTACCATATAGATAGACAACTCTGGCACAACGTTTTATAGTTACTACACGTAACAATATATTATATATTTTATGTATTATAATATAATGTATATTAAATGAATGGTTCATATTAAATATGTATACCTGCAGAAACCAGTGGCAACGACGTGAATAGTGAATAACCTATTGTGGTCGAAAATATTTTTCACCCTCGTATATTCGGCTGTTTTGTTAAACAAAATCCATGGGGATGTATTGTGAAGTTCACACGGCGATAGTGATGGCGGTAGCCAAATATTCATAAGAAAGAAAGAGTATGGTACAAGGGTGAATGAAAAATAGGGAAAAGCACGTGCGCCGCGACACTTCAAACGTTTCGCTCATATTTATATAACTTCTGTCAAAAACATGTAGGTACACAGTAACGTATTTTCAGAGTTATAAATAAAATTGGATCCCAGACACATATCAAATATTATTCAGCATGAACATTTTATCCTAAAACTCTCTAAGTTTTTAATAAATGAAACAAGTTACGATAATGAAACTCTATTCGATGTAATACTTTATCGATCGAACTATATACATTTTGACTACAGTAAAATACAACTAGGTAACATTTATATTATATTCTTTGAAACATGATTGCATTTCTTCATCAAACATATATACTTCGGACTACCGAAGTTCTTAATCAATTCGAGATAAGCTAAACTTTAGAATATATGTTATTATTAAATACTGAACAAATATTTGTTTTAAAAAGGTTTTCCATCCAACCAAGTTTACCTTGGGAATAATAATAATAATTGCACCGTGAAACTTCAATACCAAAATTCTAAACATTGCGTGGTATGTTTATAGTATTATCATTGGTTTATATTTTGTAAAATCAGGAATAAGAATTCCAAACAAAATATAAGTCATGCAATATCTATATATCAGAAATCAGTAGCAAATGTATTTTTTATTGATTTATTAATTATTTATTGTGGAATGTTTTTAAATCGTGCAAAGTGAATCAAAACTCCTTATCAGTCGATTTTTTTATTTCATAAGGAAAAACCCGTTTCATTAAGTATTAAAGCGCAATATTGCATTTCTATTTAATCGTCGATAGTCACAAAGTATCCATACCTATTTAAAATAAGTAGCCAAAGGGCTAGAAAGTTTAAACGGAATGTTAACCGTTGTACAAACATTATTCTTCGGATTGTAAGGGTTAAAACTAGACTGGGGCGCCTGCAGTTTAATAATAATTTATACACTCCAATTCACCGAACAAGTGTGTTGAATCAAATGGTGTGTAATTATCAATTATGGTCAGCTTATGAACGCTATTTCAAGGAGGAAACATTATTCTAAAATATCTCCACGAATGGTATTTAACACGCAAAGTTCTTAGCATATTGCCGCTGAGCCATAAAAACTAATAAAACTAATTCATTACATAGTGTTATTACACCCAATTACATTAAGTAGCGATAGTAAAATGTGTTGGTGTTATTTTATTGCATATTATTATAACACACCTTCCTATTATTATTAACTTATGTTTAAGTGCATAAAGTTAAAGTATATTTTAATTACATATTAGGGATATATACCATATTCATAACGATATGATGTGATAAATTATTAATTAGTAACCAAAATGTTAACTAGGTAAATTAATTAAATTGCAATTAAATTTCCAAGTTTTTTTTTGTGATAATGAAATAGGTAATATGTAATTCAATTATTATATTGATTAAATTGGTTTTGTAGAATACAAATAGTATTTAGATAACCATAAAATGTGTATTTATGTTTATAATATTCAATCATATTATCCTAAACAGATACAAATCACTAACATTTTTCAAATACATATTCCTTAGGTTATCTAAAAATGTTTGCTATATTTATATGTGTACACATTATTCAACTGTCTGTCCATATGTATACAATGTAAAAGCTGCCTACACATACTTCCGAATAAATAAGCGATGATGGGATGTTTTTTTTTTCCGAAAAGCCAACCATTTACTCAAATCCCTCAATTTCATTGCATTATATTTACACCTTTTCAATATTTCATTCATGTTTTTACCCCATACAAGAAACATGTAATAATAATAAATAGATAAATTTGAAATCTGGTGTAGTATAAAAATCTGAGTATAAACCAACAACTTGATCAAAAAAAAAAAACTACCTACAATGAATAGATTTATGTCTGAATGTTTTGTAGTATATTTTGTATTTTTAATACAATTGTTATTTGTTAACAACACAATCTTAAAGTATTCTATTTATTATTTATCATCGCATTCAAACACTAGATAACCAAGAAATTCAAAATATCTAATAGCCCTCGCCATAAAAATAGTTACTGAAATCGTGTCTCTATAATTTTTTTTAAGAAAACAAAAAATAGCTCCTATACATTTAAGAAAATGAATAAAGAGTAGGTAACATTGGATATTCACCCGATTTCTCATGTGGCGATTTCCTTATTTTGTTGTAATTCAAAAATGAATAACTGTAGACACATGAAAATTTCACTGAATGTTTATATTAGCATTTTCTATACACCAAACACTTTTGAAAAATATTTTGACTCTTTTTGAGCTGTTTACGGACATTTTCAGTTTTCAATTTTTTTATTTTTTTTTTTTCTATAAATATCAATTAAGTTTTATCTGTTGGGTCAAAAATTGTAAAAATTTAATACAAGGATCCTGATATATTGTTACAATATCAGTTGAAAAATATTAAAAATACATAGGCACAATTTTTTTTTATAAGCATTTAAGGATCGTATTTTGACAAAATTTATCAAATTTAAAATTGAATAATTATTTTGTAGTTAAAAATTTATAAAATGTTCAACTTTTATATCTAAGGGTTGAAAATTTAAAACAAGATTCCACGTAAGTAGTTAATTCTGTTACCAAAAATCTAAAAAATACACAAGCAAAGTTTATTTTTATAGTCATTTTAAGTTCAAATTTGGACGAAATTTCATATTAAAATCAATATTAACGATTTTAGTTTTTTGTTGTAATTTCAAAATATTATTCGGGGATATATGAAACTGAAAAATCAAAAAATAAAATATTATGGCCTATCCATAGTATAATGAATAAGAAGTATGCTCTATGATAAGACCGTACATATTTTTTTTTATTACCATTGATATGTACATAATTATGTCTTAAACCTAGACTGACGTACCGTCTCCGCTCAGAATCGTTTTTCTTATACAATGATATTATATCATTGAATTCAAATTTAATACCATCCATTATACAGTGACCCACTTGTAAACTACTATACAGCAGAGTATCTTTTTTCAGTTGTTTTTAGTAGTTTTTGATACAACAAATTTATAAAAATTTTATGTCAAGTCAAATAACTTGAAAATTGAATAAAATGAGGTTCCTCGTATGTTTTTATTATTGAAACTTATGAAAATTGTGGAGATAGAATATAAATCAAATCAACATTTAATGTTTTTCCTATATAATTTAGTAATACATTTATTAATTAAACTCTGCTGTCATATAACAGTACTTACCTATTCGGAACGGCTATTCCTAACACTATTCAAATTTATATTTGTATAAATTCTATTTCTAGTAAGATATTCAGTTTTTAAGATATTAAGATAGCATTAAGATATGTTTATTTATTTTCTACTTGTAGTAAGTCTTTTACTTACTTTTTATAGTACTGCTAATTTATGAATGGTGAATACATTAAACACGGAAAGTAAAAAATGAGAAGGATTAAGTCTCAGGTTGCATAGAATTAACTTTACTACACTGTTCGAGGTGGTAATTAAAGCACTTAGATAGCACGAATAGGTGCCATAAAAGATTAAAATATTAAATGAAATAATTGACTGGACTATTGCCAATTATACTATTCGAAGTGATTTAATATCAATAACATACTTATAATAGTTTAAATTTATTTTTAAACAATTTTGGTGAGATAATGCAAAGATGATTTTAATTTAGGGATTAGTCAATGATCATTCTAAGGTATTTTACTTTATCAATTTGTCCAATAACAGTTTTTGCACAATAATTACTGGGTTCTAAATTATTCGGACGAACTTAAATAGTAAAATACATTTAAATCGAAATGATTGATGCACAATTTGTCAAAACAACGAGTGACACTGTCTAAAGACTCTACCGCATATAAATGCATCATAATATTATCATAAATATATATTTGTGCGGGGTATGTGCGTTCTGCAGTAAAATTGAAATGTTTCATATTTTATTAAATAATTTTGCCGAATAGCAGAAGGCATTTTGTGCACACATGTCATTTCAAAACATTCGACTGCACTGTCGAACGTGCGCAAAATAATGACTGAATATAAGGTGTACGCATACGATATTGTTTTTGTGTATAATATAGAACGTGTGTATACGCGAATGACGCAGTGGAATCGTCACCACCTTTCCCCTATTTACAACCGGGCGGGTGCGCACACAACAGTTTAGAATGCAATAATATCTATGTTTGGCCCCTCGACAACAATATTTTACAATAACTCATATGGCTCAGCGGTGGTGGAGAAAGGGGGGGGTGCTGAAATATATAGCTTCAACACTGCCAACCCGGTAATGAGGCACAGCTGTCAGCCGACCTGTCACAGGTTGTAATTTACAATCATATAACTATTACACCAGTGTGAAATAAAGACGTTCGACTTTTTTTCGTTTTCTTTTTAGGTGTTATATTACTTTGCCCACTAGGTTGTTAAGCTTGGCGTTGAGCTAAATTTGAGTTTTATTTTATTATGATTTCTATAGACCGTATATATACCTTTTAAATATTAATCTAAATGCAGTTGTAGGCTTTTGAACTTATGTGACGGTATTTCAATCGTTTGTTGACCGCATTGTAGTGAAGATTGGCAGAAACGAGTACGACGATGTTGTTGCTGCTGCTGTTGTTGTTGTTATTGTTATTAAAATGAAAGATAGACTTTTTTACAGTGGTGTCCTCTTTTCTTCTTCAGAGAATAGGTTCTCTTTTCAAAAGCACTTGATGCGCGTCGCTTGTATAAGCTTATAAAGGCCAAGGGAGTTATTTAAAATAAGGTTTTATCGAATTTTATTTTTTATCTTGAACCAGGCAAGACGGGAAATTACTTTATTTATTCATTGTCATAAAAACAAAGCATAAGGAAGAAAAACTCGAGTAAACAGTATATTTCAAAAAAAAAAATATTTGTTTATAGCGATAAACCCGTGGATTTATTTTCCTTTTACTCACAGTTATTGTATAGACCCGCCACTGGTATATTAGGAAAATATTAAATCCCCTAGCAGCGATGGTCTTGAGCGATTTCATTTTTCCTTCCACCCATCACAAGTCGGCGATTTCTTTGGATTCAATTAGGACTCAGCAAAAAACTTTTCCGTTGATCCATTAAATAATACGGTCATTTAAAATTTAAAACTCACGAGATAAATCCTTTAATAAATTCCCGTCTGTCGACACCAGTGCCGAATTCCAGTTTGCGGTACTCCACAAAACACTTACCTAAGTCAATTCCCACAGGCCAGGTGTCGTAGTAATAAAATATCCTCTAGGTACATTCTGCGATGGGAATAACTACTGACAAAATGATAATCATATTATATATACCTTAAGTCACGTTTTGTATGACAATATATTATACAAAAATATTTGACATTCAATTTAAATAATGCCATCTTTCTTCAAAAGTGTTTTCACTTATCGTCTCCAAACAACATTTTGGCGGCTGTGTGACATTGTGATTAAGGTAACTCTTAAATTTACTTGACAACCCAGTCATTTTTAGATAATGTTACAAATAAAACTACAGTTTAATATTTATGAGCACTTCATAATGTCACTTAACGAACTATAAAAGTTTTATTTCAGATTGTTCACGTACAAATCCTTGTAAAATCAAGTTTAACAAAATAATCTGAAATTATTGATTTATTGTAAGGCATTGAGAACTATTATTACTTTTTTTTTTTATATAAATATGACTTTATTTATAATTAAGGTATAATTGTATTAGTGTCAGAGTTAATTTTTACTTTTGTATTGTATAGTGGTCGATTTTTTCTTATCTCCACAATGGCCCACATGAAATTAACCCATATGATATTTAAGTGAGCATTTACAAGAGGGAAAAACATGTGTATAATAATTTTTATCGGATACCATTAAGTATTTAAAATTGACATTGAAATGAACATTGGAATGATAATATTACTTAATGTTAAAAAATAATCAATAAAAAAAATGTCCGTTATAATGGGCAATGGGGATACAACGCACTACAAAAGTAAAAATGACATTGGGCGCTTATGCGGTTATAATATTTATCTACTGAAATGGACATTGAGCTCGTAGTACTAAACCATTACCAAATTAGTAGGACCTCAGAAGGTTATTGAAAGATAACTATCATAATTATTTAATTAAAAAGTAATCACAAAAGTCGCTAGGTACGTCCTACGTACCTTTATTTTGTATTTTCGATGACAAAACAACAAAAGAGTAAAGATATATAATAATGAAAATATTTAATGTGAGATGGAAAAAGGCTTATCTCGTACAATTCCTTAGGGGTTTGATGTTACTATATAATGCAAAATATAAAAATTATATAAATATAATACACAAAGATTCACAAACGTTTGATTTCTTATCAAATAAGTAAATGAACCGAACAAATCAACTTAAAACAAATGTCAATAAAATGATTGTGAACAAAATAAAACAAATATTACATTGAACCAGGGCTTGCAAACGTTATAATAACGTTATATTTGACAAAAAAACGATTGCAATTTGTAGGTTTTAATAATAACGGAAAGCGATAATCAAAAATAATTAAATACCACAAAACAAAGCATAACGATTAACAAAAATATTATAAATTATTAAACAAAACATAACGCAAAGCGTAATTTATAGAATATCATTAAACGAAAAATAATGCAAAACGTAATTTATTGAATATCATTGAACAAAAACAACTCAAAACGAAATATTTTAAAATCTATTAATTTAAAATGTCTATTAGTTTCGTAGAAACATTTATTTCATGCAAACAATCTAAGAATTAATTATATTATATTCCGTATCCGGGCCATTACCTAACCTAATTAATATATTTTAAAATTGAATATTTTAAATTTGAATATTAACACTATTTTAAATAAACACTAAACACTAAACTTGTATAACGTTTTAGTTCTAAATAATGATAGGTAAACGCAAAAATTGGATAACGTATTAATTCCGAATAACGATAAATGCAAAAGTTGAATAACGTTTTATTCTAAAATCTAAAGAACGATAAACGCAAAAATTGTGTAACGTTTTAATTGTAAATTATGTTTATTGTTAAATATGACTGTATAACATAGTCATCGGGTCATCAGAAACGTGTTTCATATTTATTTAAATAAAAAATTAATCATTTTCATTATTAGTTTTGAGATATTAATGAAACATTACATAAATACGTTATAAGAATTAATAAGTAGTAAATGCATCAATAAAATATACTGTTGGTAGATCACTCATTTGAAAGTTAAATAATTAAGAGTACTTGATTCTTGTTCGATATCATTGGTCATTCTTGGGAGTTCTTGCCATGTTGCGTTTCAGAAAATTGTCCAACCCTATTATATATTTATATGTGCATAGTAAAAATATGATTTGAAAATCATACTGATTTATTGAGTAAAGACAAGGACAAAGTCGTTTATGCTGTATAATAGGATATTATATACATTATAATTGTATCTATACGACTTTTAAAAATTCTTATCATCGTGTTATAATAGAATATTTCACAAAAGTAAAAAATATATAAACGAAATATGCTCGGAGTCAGATACATTTAAATTTCAAAATAAATATTAACCTGGCTATTAATATTTATAGTTATAAAGGTATTTTAATTTTTTTTTTTGAGAGAGAGAGATTCTAGTATAAGGTATATTTATATACGCAATTAAGATAATAACACAGATAATAACTTAAGTGCATGTCAGGGAGGGTTTAGTCTTTAGTGTATGCCGGGGTTGACACACTATTAGGTACCTACAATTTTTTTTGTTGTTTATAAAACTAAAAATGTACATCAATTTTTAAATTCATGTAGACTATACATACGAGTTAATATTTTTGAAACAGAGTAACTACAACTCTACAAACTATACTAAATATAACCAAATGAAAATATTTGGAAATTAATTGACATTAGTAAATATTCAAGCTATACAATTGTGATATTTGTATCATTATTATTTAGACACTTAAACAGTCTGTTAGAATAATTAATTAAATCTTTAAAATATGTTTTTATGTTTACCATTTGATCCCGTTTTTAATATTAGTTTTTATTGCAAATAATATTTTTCAAACAGGTATATATATATTTTTAAGTTCTTCGACAATATGAAACAAAATAGGGTCAAATCTGTTCACTAGTTTGAGTTTTGTTAGACTTTTTTTAACGTTCAAAAACTGTAGAACACGGTTTTGCTCCACAACTCTTTATTATGCTATCCTTTTCATGTAAAACGTTTTTTTTGTCCTCTCATACCTCGGGGGAGATCAAAATCACCACGGGCGGTTAATGGTTTCAGCGGAATATGTAATATTATAATATCGAGGTCACCAGCCCTCGAGATACGCGGGGCTATTATGCATTGGAGACACGCAAGGTAAAAAAAAAATGGTGGATTTAAAAAAAATCTCATAAAAGCCGATAAACGGGAACACAATCAGTATAGCGTCGTTTTTCAATGCAATACGTGCACTACAGTCTAAAGGCATACTTTAGCTATATTGTCCATTTTATAATTTGATTTTAAATGTCACTGTAAACTATAGAGGTCACAATAAGAAAAAAATAAATACTTAACTAAAATCGACGGGTTCCAATAGCATTTCAATATAATAGTAACATTATCATACATCAATATTTTAGTTGTGATTTCAACATAGTAATAGTTATAAAAAATCAAACAATTTTCGTAACTGTCAATAATTTCTCGAGTGTAAGCTGTCTTATGGGGAAAACTATGATAAAGACCGATCAAAAACTAAAATATATATTATGGAATATGGATGTACAAATAATAATAAATATATACATTTAATGGTAGGTAGGTACAAATTACATAAATATTGTATGCGTGTTTATACAGCCAAATTAAGCTTAGTACAATAGCATTAATAAAAAATTCATGTAGTACATGATGACGATGATGAAACAATCTGTATAGTGGTATTCATAGTAAATGTGCAGGTCATGGAGCCACCCACCCAACCTTAAAATAAAAGTAAATCCGAAAGGTCAGAATGGTTGTAAAATAATATAATAATAATAATTATATCTGCACGGTATTCGAAATGTCTAAAAAGTTTTAAAAGAGTAATCACCGAAAGGGGCAAAGCACGTTTAGACCCATTGGAAAAATCAAGTTGAAAATATTATTACGACCCATTTTGACCGGATACAGGAAATCCACCATAGATTTCATAAAATTGTTAATCAATAATATTATTTCACCCTTTGTTTAACTGTTCGTTAATTATTAATAACATATTATAAGGCAGGGGTTGCCAACCAGTCAATCTTTTTAGGAATATAGGTCGATCGTTATAAAAATTAATTTTACCATTATCGGTCTATCGCTTAATTAATAATCGAATAATGTGGATTGCTATATTGTATTCTAGAAATTTACCATTTTC
>WHPZ01581939.1:0-11397 GCA_016617965.1 Macrosiphum rosae
ACAGACCATAGGCACATTAATATTCTAACAGAATAACGTCATTCATATTCATAATATTTAATTTAACTGTCTGTTTTCGCTTTCATACGTGTATGATTTTTTGGTAATACAACATAAACCTATATGGTCGTTAAATTCCACTGTTTCTTTTTTTATAAGCCTAGACATGTTCTGATCCACACGATTTTATATCCATTAATTTACATGCGTAATCGTTCAAAATAAAAGACAGGAAAGAAATCAATAACATCAGCAGAAAAATTCAAATGATGCTATTACGAACAACAAAATTTATAACAATTTAATTTCACTACGGAGGAACTCTTCGTCCACTTTTATCCCCTAAAATATATTCATAAACACAGAACTGGCTGATCGCCATTTTATTATTTGTATCTATTTTTTTTTAGTTTTATATTTGTTTTTATAATTTGATGTACTATATTATTATCAAATGTTTTTAAATAGAAATTGTTTTATTTAGATTTAATTTTAATAGCAACACGCTATAGTTAAATTTGTATAAATCAAAGAACACTTCTTAAAATGTTAATTAGTAATTACCATCAAATATTGATCAATTATATATGAGCTTTCAAGTTTAGGTAAACAAAGTAGCATATCTCACCACTCCTTACATTTAAATTTTAAATGATTATTATAAATAATGAACCACTAGTTCAGGATTTTATATTTAGACACGCAACATTTTCTATAATTTAAAAACTCTGAAGAGAAAACATAAAATATTATGTTTACAAACGTTTACGATTAAACATAGGAACTTTGTGAGGTACCTCCAAAATACCATAAAATAAATTACACAATTCTAAAAAAATCACTGAATTTTGAAAAAATAATAAAATACATTCATCTGGATTATTTTGGTTTTAGGTAATTAGTTATCCTTCCTCAACATTAAATTATTAATTTATCAAGATAAAAATTGTCGTCGTATTATGTTTAAAAATTATAAATAATTACACTTTTTGGATTATTAAAGTTTAATTTTTTCAACACATTTCTTAAAAAATAATTAGAATCCACCTAATCTCATTTAATTTTTCATTATTTTAAAAGATTAAAAATATTTTACGGCGACAAGTTATTCATCACCTCTTTATAAATTCATAATATTATATATTTTATTATATCATATCATATTAAAACATAATGAAAATCCTATTATGTTTATAAATTTGAATATTGAAGTGACATTACCTTATCTCTATATTCAATAAACGATTAAAAAGTGTGGTCTGTTCAAAATGTAAAACGTAGTCATTCGTGTACTAGTTAGGATTCAATACAATATGTTGCTTGTAAGGTATTATGTTACACATATTATAAACAGTTGTTAACGTCTACTCACTTGTTGTAATTAGTAGGTACAACACTACTGTAACCGATCACATATTAGTTGTTAAGATAGTATCTATGGTCTGCATGTATATAGATTATAGACAACCGCAACTTGTAATATTCATCGTACATAAAGTGTGTTTAGTTATTTAGGTCATGGTGATGATGACGTGTTCACCGGAAGTATACACACAAGGAGGTGTGTGTGTTTATATACATATATTTAAATATCGTATTATTTTGGTGACAGGGATTTTATCTGACCGACAATTGATTATATTATTATAACATAATAATATTATGTGTTTTAATAATTTCTGAATTCTGACGAATGTTCAAATGTGGGTGGGGGGTGTGGATGCTATATCAAAATCGAGTAAAGGGGTTATCGATCGAAGTCGGCGGCGTGTGTCAGAGATAAGGAGACACCCTTACACCCCCACCGATGCACCATTTCTCCACCACCATTGCGCTCGCTCGTATTGTTACCACTACCGTATTTCAATTCATTTTTTTTCGCTTTCCTTTTCTTTGACAATACCGAATTCACTCTATTAGCGTGAGCTCGCGTCGCTACCGTCACGTCATTAACTTGCCTGACGGGGTTATGCGCACGGCGACGCGGAGATAAATAATTATCATTATTTGCTTCCATGATTAATCCTAGCTGTCGTTAACCGACCCACTACAGCAGCATCCCTCTCCACACCCGACTTTGGTTTTCGATTTTTTTTTTTTTTTTTATTTATTTCGCAAATGCTTATAATATTCATAAATATATATTGTAATTTATAATATAACAGTCGTCGAGTACTCGGCCGCCGGGGATATGATGCCAACCGTGTCATTATACTCGTATTATAAGAAAGAGGCACTAAAATTCGTAACGTATATGCGGGTTGCTATTTTTCGACTAATGGCGATGATGGCGATATCGTATGTATAGAGACGAAAGCTCGATTGCTCGCGTTTACTGTAAAAGGATTTAAATGAAATGGCGGTGACAGCAGCAATCACACAAGGACTGATATTAAAATGATATCTAAGAACCTTTTGTTAATAATAACTGTTCTATCGACGAGACAAAAGCCGCTGATTTCTATATACAAATATGATATATTATGCGTTATTTTCATTTTTTTACACATTGAACATATGTTTTTAGGCTTATATTTTATTTTTCTAACTGATGTTTTTTAACTCTTTGTATATCACCATAGAAACGAGTAAAATATTAAAATTACCCAATTCTCACTAAGTATATAATATACAATTATGATTGCTTATGAATACATATTATTTATGATTCATACATTTTATTCGAAGTGAAAAATATCGAATAGCGTTCTACGTTTATGTCCCACAATCATTTTTTTATTATATTATAATCAAACAGTAGGCATTCCGATTTACGTTGTTGATATATCATAATATCTAAAAATATATTATGGAAGTACCAAGCTTGTTTCCATATAATTTAAAAATTCTTTTATGCACAATAATATATCAGAGTAGGTATATAGGTAGGTAAGCGGATACCCAAATCATAAAATGATATGAACCGATTATGTGTTATGATGATCATGATGTTATTTAGATCAATTTCCAGATGACTGCAATCCAGTGTTAAACGTTACCTATTGATAATTCATTTAGAAAAAATATGTATCTGTTTATATTATCTAGATAAAAATAATTTAAGATATATTTTGTTACATCCATTTAAACAAAACGGTTATCTGTGATAAATTACAGAGATTATAGATAGGTGATAATATTGTGTGACATCAGATATATATTTTATTCTTTTTTCTTTTTATTAATCTTAGGCATCGGCAGATATGGCCATTGGAATTTTTAAGGGGGTTACGGTCGGTTGAATAACACGTAAATGCGGGGCAAGGATTCGTCACTAAAAACCCGTGTGATCATCCATCCGGGAACTAGCGACGTTAGCCGATGATTGATCTCAGAACACTGAGGCCAACCACCGAACCAAACAGGCTACGATGTATTTTGTATTTTTCATATTTGTTGGGTGGAGGTTAAGCTTGTTCGTGTTTAACACATTGGTATTTACGAGTGTAAAAATTGTACTATATGTGTTAATGCAAGAAATATTATCCGATATCATAGAAACATTAAATAGTGCTAATTTTTATTGAACTATAGGTGTTTTATATACAACTATACAGTTGTATTTTGTATATGCGATAATTACTATCGTATATTCGTATTATTATTTATACAGAAATATTCAGATATATTATAATGAACGCATTTCAAATATAATTCAATTTTATTTTATCCAAATGTAAATGCAGCATATAACGTTGGTTAACTGGTTGGTATATATCATAAGTTACAACCTATACAATTTGATTATCATGAATAAAATAACAAGGAACTACCTGAATAATAAGAATACCAAACTGACAGCAGTAAACATGGGCATGTAGAAAAATATGAATGTATGCAGTATGCACATTTAAAGATATTTAAATATAAGGTCAATTAAATTAAATATTTAGATATATTATATATTAATATATTATATACATACTAATATTTTAAATTAGGTATTATAAAACTCAAAATCTTAAAACAATTGGTATTAATGTATGTTGTAAATGTTAAAAGAACTAAAGTTAGGTAGGGTACCTAAAAAAAAAATGGGTCTAAATTTACATATTTTATGCCGCTAAATCGTAGGCGTACTCTGGGGGGGGGACAAGAGGGGAACTGCTCCATCAGATATTTAACTGAGTTGGCAATAGCGTCATTTTACCTTATAGATTTATAGTGAGAAATTAGTATAAATAAATAAATGTTTATGGATTTATAGGAAATAAATCATAATATAGGTATAAAACTATAATATTATAAGATATTATTAAGTATAATTATATTATATTTTAAATTCCAGGTTCAAATTGTGTAAAAATAATCTGCCTTTTTTCTATTATATAGATATGAATGGTTATCTTGTATTGTATCTATATTATCTAGATAAAAATTTTAATTCCGTTTTGCATAAAAAATCTACAATCATTGGAAATTACTCATTTAAAAAAAATGTTAGGTATGCAACGGTATCTGTCACCAGCAAATTATGTTTGGTGTCACTAACATGAACAACACGGTTATTAAACTGAATAAAACAAGATGAAAATATATTTTTCAGATATTTGGTTTTCTAAACAAGATAATGCTAATTAAATTGTTTAAAAATAAAATAATTGCATACAACATAATTACATAAAAAACATTTTTAAAGATGTTCGATTATATAATTTCAGCAACATCTTATCTAATAAAATTTAAATTGATTGATTACATAATAATATGTTTCAATACAACATTTAAGGCACTTAAAAGTATACACCCTGTCAGTATCAATTTTGATTACCTACAGTGCAATCATAAAATTTGTCCTTGAACATTTTAACGGATACAACTCGTATAGAAGGTCGTAGATCATTTTTTTATTATCATTACGTAATGTGTAAAATTACTTTCACTGCATTTATCAGGGATTTTTATTTTTACGTGTCGTAAATTCTGTATGTTTGAGAAAAAATTAAATTATCACATTTCCAATTGCAAATAAAAAAACCCGACAATATCGAAAAACCAGAGACATGTCACGTCCTAGTGCCGGATATTCGTGTGATAATTATTATATTATACTACGAATATTGAAATATAATTTTACTTACCTAATTACAGTTAATATAAATTGTAAAAACATATTTCTTTAAATATCCTAATGTTATGATTTGTATTTTAGTTACCCCAATTGGATGCATCTGGCCAAGATCCGGGAGGAAGAAGATTTCGAATCGAAAATGGCGATTCTCTTGGAGAAAAAGAAGAGGTAACTAAAAACTACATTTATATATTTAAAATAATTATAATCTAACACTTATAATTTCAAAAACTTAAGTTATAATTTCTTAGTAAAATGTATCAAGCTTTCATATACACTCATACGTGATACGTGTACGTATAGAAATACTGTTTTAATTGAGTTTACAAAGTACATGTTCCTGCTGTTATAGAGCATTTGCGTTATTGAAATTGCAACTGTCTTGTATATCGTGTGTCCCAAACCTTATTATATTATGCTTACAAATTGAAATATAAGCTAATGCATAATAATAATAAGTGACATAAGCATTGTGCTATAAGTAAGATATGAATAATTTATTCTCTTAATCTCGTGGAGAACTTATACTGTCACAAAAAAGTGTTTCGTATAAAATAATACAATAAGTGAATATTTTACATTATTTTTATTAAACAAATTTGCATTTACGCGTAATTTAATATTTTGTTTTACGATTACATATTTAATATGGTGAAAACAAAAATATTCCAGGATAGTGTTATGTCTTATCAATACTAACAAATATGTATAGAGGTGTAATAATTAATTGATGTCAGGTACATAGGTTTAGTTATTTTGGTGGTGTATAATAATTATTAATTAAAAATTTACAATAGTTTTCAAGGTATGAAGTTCCGTATCGGGTTGTTCTGCATTAATTTTATCTCAAAATATATGATAATAACATTATATTACGTATAATATAATAACGTGAAACACTATTTTGTGTGCATATAGATCGAGTGAGATCAACACTATTTTTTTAATCTTAGTCGATCGATATACAAACAAAATAGTATAATATAATGTTTTCAGATTTGTATCAACATTGTTGAGTTAATTGGGCTAGGTCAAAATGAAAAATGCTACAGGTACATATCATAATATATCTATATTATATATTTTATATATTATACACGATTACACAAATAGTGCTAATAAACAACAATGTAGTTAAGTGAGCCACATGAGCGAGTATATTATCTATCTTCATGTTTGAAGGTAATGATGATTAAGTCGTTGAATTCTAAAAATATACGATTCCGAAGGCTTGGTTATATTTCTTCATCGTTATTACGACGTTTTTCTAGGTTTCTCGGAAACTAAAGGGTACGGAAAAAAATAAAAAGTACCTTCTATCTACGTCGTATCATCAAGCTTTTGACCTCTTTTTACTGGAATAATTTATGAGAGAAATTGTAAATAATTTTCTATACTTAATTTGTAAACATTTTAAAAATACATGGTATAAATAAAATAAAGTGTGAATAGATGCATTAATGATGAACAAAATCCAAAAATAAGTAGTATACAATTTGATTATCATTATGAATCAGATTTCTAGCACAATATTCATAAATGGAGGGTATGGTCTGATTAAGTTCACATAATATTTCGTTTGCTGATTTAAAAATGAATATAGATAGGTATATTATTTTTTTTTTTAGGTAGGTTCGACAAGATCAAGTTTAAATAATGTAAAATTTTAACAATAATATTGTCTGTTTCGACTGATTTTCATCAGCATTAATTTTATACCATTGTGGAAAAAGCTGATACCTAAGTATCCAAAAAATCAATTTTGGCCTTTGGGATTAAACACGATGTGTGAATAACAAGGTCGAAATTTTACGTTGTCGAAAATCGAAATATGGTATCTGAAATTACAGCTGTTACGTTAATAAAGTCTCAAATATAATTATTGACACAGTAAAATGTTGACCGTATTTTTCACATATTATGCTTAATCCCAAGATCGACTTACTGGCACTTGGCATAGGCGCAAATAGCGTTTGGGATTGGGGGGGGGGCTAAAGTATTACTTTGATAATATTGATTAAGCTGAAAACAAAATGTAGGAAATGTTTGAGGGGCTGTGGACATTTTTTTTGGGAGAGTGGGGCTTGGCCCCTAACCCCTCCCCCTATTTGCGCTTATGGCACTTGGCTGCTTTTGTCACAATAGTACAAAATTATTAGTCCATTAATTTATAATTTTTAGATTAATGAGTTATTTTTCCATATCAAGTTTTCACAGATAGTATTACATTTTATTTATTAGTACAGCTATAATACACCGTGATTTAATTTTCTTTATGAAGTCAGTGATTGTTTTGTAAAGATTTATTAAAATTTGATTACCATATTGTACGGCCTTTATAGAATCATTTAATGTTTAATTATTTATAAGCAATGATAATTAATTTAATCGTATAAGTGAAACAATTGGGGGTTATCCCCAAACAATTGTCATTTCCCCCACTTATCAAAATATTGAATGGCTCAAAAGAAATATTGATACTATTATGTATAATGATGTACACTCTATATTATAAACTAGACATTATTAAAACATACAGTTTATAATTTATAATCAAACTAAAAAATAAAAATTGTTATTAGGTACTTACGATTGCATTGTGATCATATTATATAACGTACACAAGACTCATATTACTTAGATAATACAAATTTATCATATTACAAAATGCATATAACCTGTATATTATAGTAATATTGTAATATACTAATATATATTATATATATATACTTATATACTTATAGGGGCCCTATGTTTAGAGTTCATGTTAATGCTTTTTTCAGAGTTAAGTTATATGATTTTATTTCATTTGCTTAAAGAAATATATTATTATATTGTTTACGTATGTAGGTTTTTCTAAAAAAACACATTATAGTTACCTACGTCTTTCATGTATTTTTATTATCACCACGGTATCATATAACATATTATATCCTTAAATTTGGTTGTATAAGAGTTATGGGTTTTTACGTTTTTGTTGATGCTTGAAATTGAATCACATGTTCAATGAAAATTCTAATTATTTTATTTGGTATAAAAAAAAAAAATGTTTGTACTCGCTAATCCTCAGAACCACTTGCCCAATTGGCACGGCATTTCGCACACATATTGTTTTTTTGACTTGGGTAGTGTTCTTAGCTTCGTTTTCAATCAATATAGATTTCTATACTATGGTAGCTCACACAAGAATTTCGGGGATTTTGTGCACCTATTAAATTATGTTTTATTTTATCTATTATTATTGTATATTTCCTTGATTTGCAAATGTTCAACTCATATTATTTAATATTGGTCGATATTAATTTTTCTTTTTACTTTATAATTTGTTTAACTGCTAAATAACAATTCTTGTATGTTGTAGTCAGTTTTCCTGTAAAAAAAAAATTATTTACAAAATCACATAATGGTTTTATGGTCAGACATTATATTTATACCTAGAGGTATAATATACTATCAACCTATTACATCTTATTTTGGATATTATGGCTTAACCTAAATGGCAATTTAAAGCGTACGATTATTCAATTTTTAATGTTTTTTGTTGAGCTAGTTTTTTAACATAACAATATTGGTTTATATAAAAAAAAAAACAAGATTAAGATCTTTTGAAAAAATGAATTATTAATGGCAATGGGCAATCGTTTCAAACAGATTATACTTATTTAAAACACTCCGTATTATTGCTTTTGAAACATGAACTAAACGAATAAAATCAATTTATGAATATATGAATATAATTTAATGATTATACAATAGAGATGAAATTCTATGGATAATAATATTCTATAATATCTTTTATTTTATATATTAGTCATATAATGTAACTATTGCTGTGTTCGGCTGTTCGGGTAATAATATACTTAGATATGTTGTAGAAATTCTATAAAGAGATTATACCCGTAAAAATGTTTTTATTAATATTGTAACTGAAATGAATGTAACCATTCTCATTTTTACAATCATAATACTGTATGGCTTAAATATATTAAGCATAAATCGCATCTAAAAATAAACTGATTTCTCCTCTAAAACTATATCCAAGTATTATAATAGATCATTTTTACTGAGCTTGTCCTTCCATAAAAATTGTTAAAATTGTTAAAATCGTACATATTTCATTGGAATAGGAAAACAAAATGCAAAAATAAAAAATAAACTAAAAAAAAATATAAACTATTTATATAATAATGTACATGTTAAAACCTCATTAATAAAAATGTATATATTGTAAGCTCTTAAAAATATGCACTTTCTTTATCATTTCAGATAGTAGGTGTCACAATTTTGGAATAATAATAATTAACTACATTTTTTAATGACTGTTAAAATCCTGCAACAATTGTTTTCTAGGATAAATTTAATTTCTGCTTTTGTGTTTCAATACTTTTACTGTCTTATCATTACCATTGATTACCACTGGATGTTCATATTTATACAGTTAAAAGGATTGGAAGCGATGATTTTCTGTCTTTGTCTAACACACGTGGAACATAGCTATGAATTCGTGCCTATACTTAAGAATATATTATTAAATAAAAAAATATGAAAATAGAAAATCGTTCTATAGTAATTATAAGTGACATGAACATTGAACATAAATATTATGGATACAAATTCAGTTGATGATAAATATTTAAATATGTATCTATGTGTAGCTTTTCATATTACATAAATGTATACACAAGGACCACTCTAAACTCTAAGCATTCATGTTAAGACCATACTTTTGGTAAAAATAATAAACTAATAGATAAATTTGAGGCCAAAGTAATCCAAAGAAATATTACAGATCATTACTCAACGGCAATTCCTATAGTAAAACATAGTAAATGTATAACAAAACATAAACTGAAACGATTAACTTTAGTAATTTGGTAAATATTTTAAAGTCTAATTTATAAATAGATTTGTATAACAGCGACAATGTAAGTAAATGCTGTGATATTTTTTATGAAAAACTAAAAGGTACTATTTCCTCCGAAACTGTAGTTAAACATATAATTTATAAGGATAAAATAATGGATGACTGCAGGGCTACTGTGATTGGCATGGCAAAAACCAAAAAATTATCATTGAAAGTTAAAAAAAAATCAATGAGTATCCAAACTGCGTGTAGGTACTTCGGTACATGTACATGTGTTGTAAATTGAATACACTCACCGCTACGCTCAGAATCTAAAAATAATATAATGAGGTTGCTATGATAACCTAATTATATTAATCATCGGTTGCTAAGGGGAACCAACGAACTTTATAACATTAATTGCATCTTTGTTATTTTTTGGTTGTTGTGGCAACTTTAACTTGTAATCGGTCAGAAAAATACAATAATATTAAAGTGCCCTAGCCTCAACACAATGACTTTACGGTAACGCTTTCTGTGTCGGACAAAATTATAGAATAACCTCTAGCTATTAGACATATATGTCAATTATTACTAAATTACTATATCAACTATAGAAATAATTTTACAAAAATCTTTATTTCTAACAAGACTCACAATAATTATTTTTTTTTATAACTTTATATTGTATAAAGTTGCATCAAGTCCAAAAATTGACATGGAAATTAGTTACACAAATACTGAAGTAAATCTATCGAAAAAAAATAAAATATCTAGTGTTAACTCTTCCAATGTGTTTTTCACTTGAATAGGAAAAAAATACATTAGAGAATAAAATTAAAATTAATAATACATAATGATACATTTAGGAATATATAAGTGACCTATCATTTGATGATATTTTTAATTAAAATATATCAGAATTAGAAGTTTCAAAAATAATTAATAATCTTGAAGATGAAACAGCCGCTGAATTCGATAAAGTAACGGTAAAACCAATAAAATATGTTGAATCAACTATTATTGGACCTCTGGTATACTTATATAATTGAAGTATTATAAAGTGTGCTTTAAATTATAAATTAAAATGTCTGTAGTAATATTCCTTAATACAAAGGTGCCAAAGTGGTGATTATAAATACGTAAATAACTATAGACAATTATCAATGTTAAATAACTTTTCAAAAATTCTAGAATAAATAATTAAAAACCTACTTATAAAATATTGAGAATATAATAGACTTTTATCCAAAAATCAATTTGGTTTTATACGTGGCTTTGGGACAGAAAATGCTTTATATAGCGCCACAAAACATATATAAGAGCATACTAAGTTTTTCACCGACGGTTCTAAAACAAACTTGGGTGTAGGAGCACCAGTGGTATATAACGAAACAAAACAAATGTTCAAGCTACCAGATTTCTGCTCAGTCTTTACAGCCGAAGCAACTGCGATCTCCCTAGCTCTCGACATAATATATGA
>WHPZ01581941.1:2277-18861 GCA_016617965.1 Macrosiphum rosae
ATTTTTTTATTTTTTTTTTTATCGGATGATTTTATTCAATTAAATTAGGTTATACAGTTAGGTATAACATTTATTATCACCAAATCTACTCCTTTAGACTAATAGAGCTTGTGCTGTAGTAGAGATTTATCTTCATATATATAAACATAATTTATTATAATGGTTTATGACTTCATATATAATTTAAATATACAAAATATTTAACACGGACCGTGATCTGACCTTCCACCCCTTACGGATCACGCTGGCCTACAAAGGTGGACTATAACAAATTCAAACCGTCACACCCGTGAGATGTATACTCGCTCTCAAGTGAGTAGCCAAGTTATGCATTGAGGGAAAATGCCTCCTAGTCCATAGCTAACAAATTTATTAATGTTTAACGACATTTTAAAATGGGGTAAAAAATTAAAAATATACTTGGTTGCGCCCCTTCCCCCTAATAAAATGTCTCACTCAACACTTGAACATCGAGATATAGATCACTTTACCTACATCTGTGTTTGGCTTAGACAGCTGAATTAAACCTGGAAACATAAATGATAATATTGTATCGCGACGCATAGGTATTACATAGCTTCATTACGACGATTGAATTGATACCGTAGTCGTTCAGACCATGTGGCGTAGACATGATTTCTGAAAGAGGGGGATAAAAAAAAAAACGCCATAGCTAAATGGGAAGGAACAATTTGAAAATACCCCACCCTCTAAACAATTTTTACTTAGGTAGTAAAATATTTAATAATAATTAAATGTAATATAATTTAAATTCATTCGAAATTCACAACAAACACAATATGGAAGATTATCCACTCCAAAGCCAATAGGGAGGGAGGGATTTCACCCCTCCCCACTTGTAAACGACGCATGTTTTAGGTCGGTGTTTTCTAGCTCTGGTCAAAATCAAAAATTACGTACTAGTTGCGGTCACTCAAAAAAAGAGGATCCACGTTGATATTAATAACTAATAAATAATAACTATTAGGTATTATACCTATTTATTTTATTTATTTTTAATCGTATTTTACCACTATACATATTATAATTGTATAATATTATGTTATTTTATTTACGAAAATGTATTAGGTAGGTAATCGACATTTTCCTTCCCATTTAGGTACATCGAAAAAATAACTGGCTTAGGACTGTCTACACTTTTATTGTTCATGTAGGTTTAGTTAAAAATGTTGATACCTACTTGGTTAGATTTGCGTCTAGGAACAAAAAACTAGAAATCGTCGGTACCCCTCACCCCTGTATATGCATGTCTGTACCGTAACCATATTTTCTACATTTATATTATTATATCCTAATCAGAACAAATCTTGTGACAAGTATACTCGGGAATCACTCGGTGCCGCAACTACACATTACAGGGCTGATATGCAGAATATCTTAATTTGGGACCAAAATATTCTTTTCAAAAAAGTGTTCACTTAATCTAAATGACATATGATAGACGGCGTCTATATCGTGGTAGGAAGTCTAGAAGGTAGACTTGCTTTTAAGTAGTTTTAAATTTTAACTGTGTTACATTTTTTTTTTTTTATAGACGTCATTATAATATTTATTCAGGTTATTTAGTAGTTATTATAAAGAGTGAAGTGTGATGAAAAACTTGAAAACTAAGGCACGGAAGTATGGAGGCAACTATTTTACACATTTATAGACTTTTACTAATCTACTTTTCCAATATAACTGTTTGAAAAGTTTGAAAATGTAATTAATATTTTAATAGCTGAGTGTTGTTCAGTTTATTTTATCGTGGAAGTTTGAAATATCGCCGACGTGAATGTCCGGAGAATTTTGAATTCGGTCGACGGGACTGCATGATAACGGCAGCGTCATCTACTGTCGTCGTTTTGAACATGCTACACGCAGCACGAACGACGAGACCTTTGTAAGATGATGTTCCCGTGTACGATTTTTATTTTTGTCAATTCGATATCCGTGTTTCCGAGACAAATGAGCGGACACTTTGATGAGGATTCGATGGCGGCGATAACGTTGAGTTCGATGTTAGTATGTCACTATGCCAGTTCAATTATTTCGGAATTTCGTATCGAACTCGACAAAATTTAGTATTTACCAATGGAAAAAAAAATAAGGCAAAATTACAAGATTACTTACAAAATAGGGGTCTACACTCAACTTAAAAAAAAATATTGTAAAACATTATTCAATTTAAATTATAATTATTCATCCATTCTTGTTAATACAACAGAAAGGTTACAACGCGACTTCCACGCAATTAAAAAAAACAATAACTCATATTATTTTCAAAAAAATTCAGGAGATTATACAGATTTATTGTCCTTCTATCAGTGACGGAAACCGGTTTTAACGATTTATTGTTTATTGTAACATAATGTTTACTATTTAGTATTTAGTCATTATTCAGATTGTCCTATAGTACATAGTTCTTTAATCTTGGTAAACAAACCATTGGCTTTCTCTAACCTAAAATCTGCAGTCATCGATAAAAACATTCCAATGCAATATGACTGATTGCTATTTTTTTTAACATTTATTAGTAATTTAATGATCATAGTTTCACTGTAGTTATGTTTTTTTTTGTGTAATATACTTTTATGTTATCTTTTTCCAATTTACCAATTTTTTTTATATCTTTGTATACAACTCTTAGTATAGTTTGATTTGTTAGCTTGGAGTTGAATCAAATCAATTGAAAATTTGATATTGCATTATTACCTCTAAAATCCTTATGTACGTAATGTTTAGCTAAATCAGCAAACTCGCTTAATATGTCTAGTCATACTTAAAGTCATACAACTTAAATCAGCTCTAAAGTAAAAATTTTCCCAGTACAGTTTTTATTAAAACAAATACTAGTCAGGTTTCCATATCTCATCTGTAGGCACACGTAATTGTAGTGTTTGTTTGTGTTGGGAATTCTTTTTGTAAAATTTATCTTGCTGAGGCACAAAATAAATGGTTGTGTTGGGTCGTAGTTGTTGGGTGTTAGCCTTAAATATCAGGTTGTAATATTTTTCAGATTTGAATATTCCTTCAGTAATAAATAGTATAAATTACATGTTTATAGCTAATTACAAACGAACCGAATTATTACTTTTTTTTTTTTGTCTTATTATATTTTTTTTTTTTTTGTAACTCAACTCTTATTTCTATTTATTTTTTAGTTGTTATTTCTTTACGTTTACTAATAAGTCAATAAACTGAATATAACTGTAATGTTATTATATATTATTTCACACGTAACATAAAGTACCCTATGACTTGTTTATTAATATAAGTAATTAAACTATTAAAGTCATTGTATAAAATGTATTAGTATAATATTAATTTTTGTAGTCAATTTATTGATTATTCACTAGTTCTGAATACATTTGGTCTTAACATAAAATTACTTATTCAAGAAAATACTTTGACATGGAAAATAATTTGAAAAAAATCGTTTTGTTAGCCCCCCCAGAATTTTAACCCTAGTTGTGCCTATGGCCCTCATTAGTTAAAGTAGTGTACCTAACGCCCTAAGTCCTAACTAAGAACATTTTCGTTCAAATTTCAATTACAATGGGTATACATCAACATTTTCAGAATAATCATCTGATTCACAATTCTCATTAAAACACATAGGTTCTCATTCAAAAAACCAAAGTTGGTATCGCCGCAGGACACTAATTAAATATTGTGAAAAAATCGAAAATCTAAGTATTTGAAAATACCGGATTTAATTAACGTACCTGCAGTCTACACTTTAAAATTCAAAAAAATCGAAATTTGAATATATTATACTCAATTTACACTTAAAAATAGGATGAGCATGCTTAAAAATCACCCTGTATACAATTGTTGTACACAATTATAGAATATTGTTGGGCCGATCTTGTTGGACAACCGCTACCTATGTATTATCACAGTGTTAATTTCCATTACTTTCTCAACAACCATAATAATATCATATAACCTATACGTATACATTGTACATGTTTATATTTATTTTACAGTTGTTCTTCGGGCGTTATATATTTATTATTTAATATTTATACCACATATTATTTTATCATATTAATTTACATACGAATAATCATACAAATTATTAACGATAATTATTTCGATTACAGCTGCGAACACTTTGTGTGTACTCGAGGTTATTATCTATTTACACAATAATATCATCGTCGTGTTCGTCTAGACCGGACATCGTGTATAATAATAATAATATGTTTTTTATAATTTATAAGTTATCTGTACAACACTATATTATTATGTATACGGATAAAATATGATAACTTTTTATTTACGTACAGAAAAAAATGTGGAATACAGGATACGATTCTGTGCGAGACAGACTACACACATTGACATTGTATTAATCGTGTGTGTACGGTACCGATCAAATAGCGTATCACGCTCAACACTCTTAACTTAAATATAGACAGTAATAGTATAAATATCATACCTCGGAGCGAAATCCACAACAATTTTTTTCGGAACGTCGTCTGAAATATGCTTCAAATTTTGGCATTTCTACTCTCTCTGTCGGTGTCCAGTCTGCACGGTCAACAACTGCTGCAGGCCACTATCGGTAGGTACCTCTACCTATAGTACTTCATTGATTATACATTTATAATTTACTACTATACTAGTATTTATAACCAATGCTAGTACCTATAATTATGTATTCGTAAAAGTATATTTCCTCAGCGGCTGTACTTAATAATCGAAGTTTTCGACCAAAATAGTACCGTTCTCTTAACGGCCGATTCACTTAACCAAAACGTTTGATATTATTTACTTTGTGTTAGGTATAATAGGTACACGTAGGAAAGTATCTATTAAAATATAAGTCGCATTGGTAAAAATTATTAATTTCTCTATTAGATATTTATTTTTGTCTTGGTTGCCATCAGTCATCAATCTATAATCTATTCATAATCAAACTCTGAGACCACTGACAAATAATTATAATGACAAAAATATTAACATTTATTTTCATAATTAAGCTAATTATAGTTACCTAATTATTTATATTTGTTTTGAATAATTTTTATAAAACATTGATTCATAATATTTTTATATATTATTTATAACAAAGTAAACTATAGTTGTGTACTTATATACATTAAGAGGATCACTCGTTGCACGAGACACTCATTTGCTCTAGACAAATCATTTATTTTTATGTTTTTGAGTTTTCTTAGAGTAAAATCACCCGTTCCATAAACGATAGAGAATATCATATTGTCTCACATTTTTATTTTTGAAAATCGAATACAAAGTCAAATTATAACAAAATATAAAACCGGTAATATTATGTCATACCCTCAAATTGATCCCCTATAATATTATTGTAATAGGTCATTTTACTCTAAGATGACTTAAAAATGACGTTTTTAGGTTAAAGTGTTTTACCTATGTTGTGCGTGGGTCTGAGAGAGAAATAAAATATTTCGGTGACATCCTCTTAAACTTTCTGGTTTAGCCGAAAAAAAAAGGTTATTATAATAGTCTAATTATTGTCAGCGAGCGTAAACGTAGGCAGGGATTGGTAGGTAAGTATACATAAATACTTTATTACTCGCGTAACTACACTATGATATATTGAGTACCGATACCTATATAATACACTGACATTGAAAATTGAACACATAATATAGCTAGGTATTATCGATATTGATTTTCTGCTATACGATGAGACGTATTAATGATATTATTATTATTTACCTTTTCGCGTATGCGTATGTGTTTTTCTTTAAAAATAGGCGACCAATGCTCGTCCGCTGATTATACGGTGGGTTACGGGTATAAGCTTTGGTACAACGCCACTGAAATTCCGACAGCGGATGGCACAGTGAAGTTCAAGTTTTACGTGCAAGCGGAAAGTGATGCGCACGTCATGTTGGCCAGAGAACCGGCGTCGCCCGGATACGAAATCGTTCTCGGAGGCGGGTCGAACACTTTTGGCGATATACGCAAATTCGACGGGTATGTGGTACTTACGTTTAATGTCACACCTGGCCACCTGGGTACGGCGTATTATCATCATTAAAATATATTGTTTAGCGGAATTTAACATCGTACATTAATTATTAAACGTAGGAAGTTCACGTCGAAGGCCACCGTAGGCCCGAAGAAATTCCTTGACCCGGCAAATCCCGTCGGCTTTTGGGTGCGCGCGTCCAAGCAGTCCGGTCTGATCGAGGTCGGTAAAAACGACGAGCACTTGCCGATAATTTTTTGGAAGGACCCGGACCCGATACCGGTCAATTATTACAGCTTCAGCTCGTGGGGCCCAGTTGTCGGCAAATGGATGTTCAGGTGCAAGCTCGACCCGCTAGTGAAGCCGAAGATGCCGCCGGATGCGAGAGGTTACACTGCAATAATATTATAATTTAAATCGACGACTAGACCGCGCCCGTCATACAATCAATATTGAGTGAAAATATGTAATGACGACTGTATTTTTACGTTAACAAAACCGTGTTGCGTTGCAGAGAGAATCGATTATACCAAGAAATTCTATACACACATGGAACAACTCAGGAGAGAAGTAGTGAAAAAGCGCGGTCTGTACGGAGGCGATCCGACGACGGACTCGGAGCAAGTGTTAAACGTGGAGCTAACCAGTACATTTAAGTTCATCCATTTGGTAAGCACTGTAACAGAGCCGGCCTTCGGTCCCTCGTGAATTTGTACGACAAATCTGTGCCTCGCGTTATGAAAAATTATACACCGAAGTCTCACCTAAAAAAAAATTGCCCCCGGCCTCGCTCAGCCTTAAGGCCGGCTCCGAACTATATTGATGCGTATATAAATTATATATTATTATGTTCAAATATTATGCGTATATACTATGTATGTATTTATCGTTTTTGCAATAATAAACGTAACGTAACGTATTGTTGTACGTACGTTGCGTTGTACGTAACGTAACGTATTGTTGTACGTACGTTGCGTGTCATTGTTCGTTCTGGTTTTTTTTGTATGTTGTAGGACGTCATGACTTCGACGCTCACACTTCGGGGTGTCTCCAATTTTGTAAGTATATATTTTATGATCGATTAGGGTAATATATTTTCATGGAGAAATCCGTTAAAACTAAATACCAGATTAATTTTTAAAGTCCCGGAAAACCTCCAAACCATCTATCCTGTATATCAGTACTTATAATATATGTTGGATTGGCCAGTTGTCTTATCTGCTATCGCGGCTATATTAAGAAATATATTTTCATCGATATACATACATTTTACTATATATAAGCCCAACTTAATTTAACCTAAACAGACATCAAAAGCTATGTATATTATGTAATATTTAATATATTGTTTTAAATTGTTATCCGGGCAGGAATGGACGGACAACAGTATCCATTGGAACCCTCAAGACTATAAAAATATTTCCAAATTACATTTATCGAACTACGAACTATGGCAACCCGAACTCGTACTACACAAGTATAATATATTATAAATTAATATAAACATATAATTTATAAGCTATATGAGGATAACTTATACTGTATAATAAACATTTTGTAATCACTGTCGATTTCCGTTCTCTGCAGTGCAATGGATCCGGCTTCGAGCATGTTTTACGGATCGAAAGTGTCCGTGGACAACAACGGCAATGTCACATGGAGACCTAAATTTGACATTAGAACCAAATGCAACATCGACTTGACGTCGTGGCCGTGGGACAAACACAAGTGTAGCATACTGTTGAGCACGTGGTCGCATAAAATATCCAATGTCTTCTACGAAGTCAAAGGCAGCCAAAATAACGTAAGTAACGGACATGCTCACCTACGACTTGTAATTATTGTATGTAGTTACCAGCGGTATATACAGGTACTCTGTCCAGAGAGAGAATACGCTGCGCGGCCAGACGAAAATCTGTTCTTCTGCGCATCCCCTCCAGCACGCGACCCCGCGCCGTAGTGGAACCGGTGGTCTCCGTGGTGTATAGGGTATCTAAGGGGCTAAGCCCCCGCCTAGCCTCCCCCCCTAGTTGCACCAATAACGCAGAATCGGAATTTTCTCTCGCTGGACAGAGTATTATATAGTGGAGGTGTGCTTCTGTTGGTGTACCATAAGTCCATGACAATAAACTGTATTATACTATGACGTGTGCAGTATTGAGGTGTACGGGGTTTGATATACTATATCACTATATATACCTGTGCAGGAATGTTTTCAAGTGTCCCATTCGGATTGGAGACTCGACAGGATGACAGGCGCGTACGTGAATGTCAGCAGTCCGTGGGACGATATCGTGGCAGCCATCAACGACGTCGACAGTAGTTTCGAAGACCACCGCGGCCCCCCTCAACTTGCACTGAAGCTCGTGGTCGAAATATCTAGAAACACGAAGATTCTCGAGAAACTGTTTTACGTCCCGTTAATACGTACGCATTTCATTTACATTTTTTTTTTTATTATTTAACTCGAATATTATTTTTCATTTCCAATTGATTTGCCAAATTATATTATTTATATACGATTATTATATTATTTATATACGATTATTATAATATTGTAAATTGGATCAGAACGTGACAAAATTGAATTGAAATCTTTTAGATTCGCCGGAAAAAAATGTTATGATAGACATGCCATTATAATAGATTTTTATTTTCTTCAGTGATCAGTTGTGTATGGCTGTCGTCTTTCGGCGTAATGCCCAATTCCTCATCAAAAATCATGACAATATGTGTGTCAATTATAACTTCAATATTGATCATTACATACATGACCAAGTATGTACCGGTTTTCGCTGAATTTCCGCCAGACTTGAGTAAGTACAATATTTTATACTCCCCGTTAATTAAAGCGAAGTAATCAGTAGGTATATTCATGTAAAGATAATTGTAATTAAATGTAATCTCAATTAAATTATTTACTTTACATTTTCAATGTAATAGGTACATTTTATTTAGATTTCGGGAGGCTTTTTTTGTTGGTAATACTTAACTGTGGGTACCTAAATATTTGTAACATTGTTTATAAAATTACATAATATATAGGTACATGCATGATTTTACAGACATACGACCTTAGGCAAGTAGGTATTATTGTAGGCGTTACTGTTACAACTAATACAACTTACAATAATTTGAAACATCAAACGCATGTTAGTTTCTATCAATAATTTATTAAAAATGTATAGTATATTTCGAATGAATAGGTAATGAATAATATATTTATTTAAATAATTTTATAAAGACATATACTCTCACACCCATTTAATTGTTTTAAGGGCATGGTGGCATACTTTTATATTTTGGGAATATTCACATTCATTCAAAAACAAAATATGTAAGGTCCTATTCCTATAACCTTATAGTGCTATAAATTAGAACAATATCATCAATATGCGAGAGTGAGACAAAAACAATTATAATACTATGATGACACGGCGTATTGGGTAGACTAATTAACTACACCATTGTCGTAACCCATAGGTATAATTGGGAGGAAAAATGTTTTTATTTTATCATACCTAATTCATAACCCATAAGTTATGAAATTTTTATTATTAACATTTCACAACCTATAACATATTTAATAAATATGAATCATAACATATTATAAAATCAAGGTAATGTTTAGGACATTTTTTTTTCCAGTGCTCGGATATTTGAAACTTATCCTGCTGATATCGATGGACGCGTTCATCTCGTCGCTGCTCATAACGATGCACAGTCGCAAAACGACCATCGGCCATCCTCCGTTCGCGTTAACTAGATTCCTCACCACGCCCATCGTGACGCAAATTCTAGCCTTGCCAAAATTGGATTCACCCCGGACCCTCGTCTGCAACCAGTTGGGCCAAAGACCCGACGCAGGACACGATACCGCTACTACCCTGTGGGATATCGTCATAGTGGCCTTCGAGCGAATCATATTCATAGTGTTTTTCGTGATCACCGTGGCCGTATTGCGGTCGGTCAAAATTTCCTTTTCGGCTCTGTTTTGATCTTAACAGTATTAATTGTATAATATATAACGGTGGAATGTGTAGGTACGTGGTAATAACAATTGTAGGTATCATGTATAGTCACGTCAGTTGCGTATTTATAATTTCCTCGAGGAGGGAGACTGGGAGAGAGGCCTCGAGTGTGGAAATTAACTCTGGTGGTTATTGACGATAGAAAAACACAGTTTTATACTTTTATAAGATTTATAAAAGAACAAAACGTAATGGCATTTCTTAAATAAACCGACACTATTGTTTTAACATTGAACAATTTGTATTCATATTATAATAAATTTAACTCTATTATTTTATTTTTACAACTTTCGCTATTTACTGGTCCGGTTCAGTTTTGTAAATAATATTACAGTCATATTATGTACTTATGATATTATTATATTTTCAAGCAGTAAACGGAACAGGTGTACGAATAAAGTTTTCAATGTTGTAAAAATCGAGTGATTCTGTTACTTCATAATTATTAATTATTAACTCACAGCCGTTTTCGATTTGTGTCACGCATAAATCAAGATAGATACCATTTCAAGCAAATATTTCGAGGGTCATATTTATCAATCATTATGTTAATACCCACCGGTAAGTACGCCACTGAGTGACATACGTGTATTATATACTGTACTATATAGAGCTAGGTAATAAACTCAAAAATTCATATTATACACATTTTACATTTCATGTGAAATAAATACACATCGATGGTAATTTATTAGTAGTTAGAATAAGTACATAATTATTATTTATTATAAATTATTTAATATAGTACATAGATATATATATATATATTTTAAATCAATAAACCTAATAACTCAATGATTGTATACAATATCTCTGTGAAAAACATTCCACGATAAGTTAAACGGGTTTATACGTCATCGCTCTCCGGTTTGAAAGGATCTATTGAAGGTTCTAAATTAACAAAGGCGCAACTAGTGTCCCACAACTGTGCGCTGACCTCTTCGTCTTTGGCCGCGGGTTCTGGTTCCAGCACTTTGCAATCACTGAAAATTCAAAAAAAAATTCACTCAGACGTAAGAACCGTTTTATATATATTATATTATTAAGGGACCAATATTATAGGCTACGCATGTACGTCGCATAAACAGAAATAGAGACAATATTTCGAGCCCTTGAAATACGAGACGCGTCTGCACAGATAGCATAATATTTATGAGCAGTTGGTATATATAAAATTGATCCAAAAAAATAGTACAGAAGGTAATGTAATATTGTTGCGTTAAATAAGCGCAATTAGGGATTTTTTCTGGGGGCCTAGAATTGTATTAGTAGCACAGACCTGATAATTTATATACTAAAATATCATAAAAAAAGTGGGAGTGGGGAGCTAAGGATAAAACTGAAGGGGCTTAGCAGTTTGCAGCCCAAGTCATCAATCCTACCTGTAATATAAACCGCTTTCGCCGGCACAATTCTCGTCCAGAGCGCAGTGTAACGTGGTCTGTGCGCCCTGTCGGGGTGTCTTGACGGCGATTTTGGTGAAACTGTTGTACAGCCACGACGCTCCAGGGAAGATGGTCTGATCGACAAACCGGCTGAGTTCGGTGTGAACGATGCCTGGATTGACCGCGTATACCGTCACTCCGGTACCTGTAAATTATATAATAAAACGGTTTGGTATATTTTCCGTTCACGAAATGCACTTTTGTAGTCCACGTTCCGTGGTCACGTGGTTACCGAACTGGCGGAACTTACCATTTAAACGTTTGGCCAGTTCCATGGTGAACAAAATGTTGGCCAACTTGGAGCGGCCGTATGCCCCGCTGGGTGTGTAATCCTTGTCCAGGTTTATGTCGTCGAAATGCATTTTTTGATCACCCCCTATTGGATACACATCATCAGAATATTGCATTTTGCTTTCAAATTTGGCATATTATATTATTGTCGAGGGAATTGCGAGCGGTCAGTTATTTCTACCAATCCTAATTTGTCAATCATACCGATGGAAGTAGTGATACGAGATCATACTTTTAAAAAGTGATTTTAATTTTGTATTATAATTATATCTACTTCATATCTATATTTTAGATTCTGAGTGGAACTATGAATGTATATTGATTTTGCAATGATGTGTGTTTTTTTTTATTTTTTTGTTTTTGTGTGTCATCACGGTTTAGGGCAGTAAAACTGTTTCGATTTTCTTCAACAGCTTCTTGTTCGATGGGAAAGTGAATCTAGTTGGTGCTTGGGAAGGTCAAATTTAAAAATTCCCAATAGTTTTTAAAAGCGACGGGAAAAACAACATAAGAATTAAGGAAGAACTGGAATTTTTACGCAAAATTGGTTTTTGGATTAACTCTAAAACAAATGAACGTATATACAATATACATGAAATTTTCACTGGTAGTTTATATTTGCATTTTCTATACACGATAAATATATTTTAATCAAATTTTTTTTATAAGCATTTAAAGTTCTAATTTTGACAAAATTTATCAAATTTAAAATTTAATAATTATTGTGTAGTTAAAAACTTATAAAATGTTCAAATTTTATAGCTAACGAATGAAAATTTAAAACAAGAGTCCACGTAAAAAGGTAAATACATAAATTACTTTATTCATAATGATATCATCAAATATACTTAGTAATATCATAGGCTGACTGACTGTTTTCGCTCAGAATCGTTTTTCTTATACAATGATATTATTATATCATTGAATTCAAATTTAACACCATCCATTACAGTAACCCACTTGTAACCTACTGTACAGCAGATCGACATCCACTTAACCCACCTTTTTTGTAAATGTTGTTTCTCAACTCCTGTACAATTTACGTGAATATTTAGAATGTCATAAATTTTAAATGTTGATTATTTGAAATTTAAATTTAAAATATTAAAAAGTGGCCTGATTCATCTCAAAATCAATTCAGTTTTCAGAAGTCTTATTGCGTCATGGGATACATCGGTAGGATTTATAAAAAGTACATACAAATTATCATGTCAAATTGTTTAATGTTCACTCGCTCAATTCCTGCAAAGTGTTAACTGTTACGTGCGTCGTGCTCATATGGAGCGCTGCGCTATTTCTACCCACACTAATAATTTATAATCACTCTGCACTCACATATTTACAATATCCTATAGCCCCTGACCTCTCTCTCTGTTATCAGTGCATTTCTTTATAACCATAATATGCTTTAGATGAGTAATCCCCTTCAAACTAAAATCGTACACATTTAGATGATCAATAAAACCGAAGAGGTATCACAATATTTATTCAAAAGAAAATGTATGCAGATAAGTATTATATACGAATGACGAATATATTATTATTACTAAAATTTCTCAAAACACCCGGCAGTGTTATTGAATATAGGTAGCAATAGGTATAAATATGGAATATCTTAGCAGTTATTACCTATTTAATATTGTTATTTTACTATTTTACTAGCCTGTCACTATTGATAGTAATAATTATATTATGATATTTTCTACCCAATAAGGCAATAAACTATAAAGCGATTGTTCGTAGCCATGTAGGAACAATATAACTTTAAAATTGGGGCAGGATTTCAATCGTGAAATTATACTTGTATATATTATCTATATAATATACCTACAGGTAACGGGACAATGGGTAACTGGGTAAGTATAGGACGGGAAGATCATACTATCAAAATTGATTATAATACAAATAATACAATTTACGTACATTTGTGAGCCAACGAAGTCACGTTGATTATCCTTGCCGGAGCTGACTTCAGTATTCTGGGCAGCAGCAAGAGTGTAAACAGAAAATGACCCAAATGGTTGGTTGCCAAGTGAAGTTCGATTCCGTTCTCCGACAACGTTTTCGGACACATCATTATACCTACGAGCAAATCGTAAGTACTTACTGTTATTGATTTAATTTTTAGACTAACAATATATTATATGATATTATTATTGTGGATCGAACGTGAAATATCGAAAATCGTAGCAACTTATGAAATATATTAAAATTCCTATATAATAATATATACTATTATGATGTTCACAACAAGACTCACCCGCGTTGTTTACTAAAATATCGATTCTTTTTTCCGTGTGCAATATCTCTTTGGCGCATTTTCTCACGGATGCCAAAAATGACAATTCCAAATGCTTAAAAACCAACTCTCCGACGTTATTATCTCCTTCGGTCTGATTTTTTATGCTTTCTATCGCGTCTTGTGTCCTGGACGCGCTTCTACACGCCATTATCACCCGAGCACCTAAATTGATAAAAAAAATTATTGTGGTAATGTAGAGGGGGAATTCAGGACATTAGTAATATGCTCGTAAATTCAGGCATTTGCATATCAATCATGCCAAGTTGTATTTAATGCTAGATGACAGATGACATAGAAATCCTTTGCAAGATTACATGATTAAATATGTGAAGTTTTATTTTGCATATTTTTGTATATTTAGAGGTTTTTGTCTATTTGGCATATTTATGCGTTTTCCCATTTTATTGGGCATATTCTTCATAATTTTGATATTCCTATTGATATTATTATAGTTATTATATTAACATACACTTTTTTATTAAAATAGGAAGAGTAGGTATTATGAAAAACTGATGAAAATGCAATAGTGTATATTTTTTCACTATATACAATGTGTTTTCACAAAGTAAAATGATTAAAAATAAAACTTTTAAACTATAAATGCATATTTCTTGCTATGATTTCTTCTTTTTGTAGTTTTAGATTTTTAGTGCACATAAATGCATATTTCTGAATTTTTTAAGACCCATTTCAATGCCAGTTTTTAGTGCATAAGTGCATGCTTATTTAGGCCTTTTTATCAGCCCCGATAATATTATATTTATATATACTGTTACGAAGACGAATCTTTTCGCACAACTAAAATGTAAACAATAATTCATACTCAAATACAATATATTTAAAAATTTTATATTATATTATGTATTTCCTCGCCGATTTAATAAAAAAGAATAAAACGAAAAATGTTTGCATCATCAAAAAAAAATGAATTATTTGATTGACTGTAATAAAATCAAACTAATAAACACTGTCAGCATTCAATAACAAACTTGATTTGAGTTGAATATCCATTATTATACATCGATTTGATTTATTTAACGAATATCCTGCTATAATTTTGCACCACGTAAGTACCTAATATAAATTACAATACATTTAGTACGGTTGCGAGTTTTTAGAAAAACGCGATGGTTGACTGCCAAATCCTAATATATTTAGTAGGTGTATATTATATTATATACCTATCACTTGTTGATATATTATACTGTTACGAATTGATAACAACAGTTTTTTTTTAATTTTACCAAATAAATACAAAATTAAATGTTACACGCTTACTATATATGAACTTTTTAAGTATAATTATTGTTTTAATCTTCAAATAGGCGTACAATTTAAACAGTAAGTCGTTACAAAATGCGTGCCTTTTGCGCATATTTTATAGACCATAGACAAAACACTTTGTGTAGCGATGACGAATCATAATATTATTGTAAAGGTGCTAAATAATGTTAGAGAGGCGAAGAATTTAGTGTATATCGCACTTACCTCTCTTGTAGAATTCCATGGCCGTTTCTTTTCCGATTCCTGTGTTACATCCCGTTACGACGACCGTTTTCCCGTCGAGTCGCGCCGTTGACGTACAGCGGTTCGGTAAAAAATACTCCATGCTGAAATGATAACATACCAGCTTCAGTGTTTAAATATATTAACAAAGTAATACTAGGTATATTATATTGCGACTGCATATTTTACTATCGATATTATAATATATACCTATATAATAATAATAATAATAATAATAATAATAATAATATAATGTATAACGCGGCTGTTTTTTCCCGGCCGACATAATATTATATAAACATATATGACTATATATATTATATTATATTATATAAAATATATTATGTAAATTGTATATAATATGCAATAGTAATATTTTATACGTCGTCATGACTGTGTTGCATGTATATATAGTAACTCAATATTACAATATTATATTAGAAGATACGCGTTGTGTATAAAACTAATAATGCCGTCATGACACAATATGAAGTTCGTTTTTTTAGTTGCGATTTCATATAGGTACCTATTTATGTATATACAGGGTGATTCGCCGAGCACACTCATCTCCGTTTTCCGTTAAAAATTATAATAGGTAGGTAGGTGTTTAAATTCTTATTTTTTTGAAATTTTAAGTTTATACCTATACCTAAAGACCATATTTTTAAATACTTATAGACTTTCTATAGGTACCGTTTAAGGCAGTGGTTCCATTTTAACTATTTTTCTATTGGGGTACATAAAGCTTTATAAAATATAAATCTATATTCGAACGAGTGGTTATATTCTGAGTTATCAAACTTTAAGGTTATAATTAAAATTAAAATAATCTTAAAAATACAGAGTGAGCCACGGGAATAGGGACAAAAGTAGACGGGTTTTTCTCAACGTTGAATGTGAGTAGGAAGGTCTAGATAAACTCATTAGATCCCTCAGATAATGCCGTTTCGTTGTCACTATGGAGCAGTGGAGTGTCGTTCACCGTGTGCTTGGGTACGACGCGTTTGTGAAAAACAATGAATGGGTAGTTAAGGTGCAGCG